>JAPMOB010244212.1:0-36394 GCA_029875015.1 Lepomis gibbosus | reverse complement strand
CTCTTACACGACAGTCACACACACACACAGATACCTGGAACTGTTCTGTCCTGCCCACATTAAGAGGACCAGGCAAACTTCACAAAAAATGAGAAAGCCTATGTGGAAAAAGTTTGCCATCATTAATGTGCAGTGTACAGTTCATTCTGTTTTTATTGATTTTAGTAATGGTACATGTCTCTCTCATTCATGAAAAGGCAACACAGGACATGTGTTTGAATATTTTAATCGACAAACTAGCTGGCTGTCGATGTCAATGATTTTTTCTTGTCACCTGTTCCAGCTAACTTTAGTGTCTTAAAGGACAACCAAGCTCAGGGATTTCACTATGAATTACAATATGTGATATTTTGTTATGTAAACAAAGCAATACCCATTCCTTTAATAGCCTGCCTGTTGTTCAAAAGTATCAGGTTACCTTGACAGTATGCCATTTGTGTTGTCATTTATTAGTCAAATTAACAAGGTGTAACTAAGGATGGACGATATAGCCAAAATGTTATCAAGATAAAAATGTCTTATCATTTGTATTGATAATTATCAATATCAGATGATATCATAAATGTCAAATCATTTCCTTTAAGTTTAAAGTAGAGTTGCACAATTAATCGAATATTGATCGCGATTTCAATTTTGGCTTCCCGCAATTAAATGAACATGATCGACGGCAATATCGACATTTAAAATGCGTGCATATCAAATCAAGCACTTCCTAAACTTACAGCTGCTACAGTCCAGAGTAGTCCACGAGTACACATCACTCCATCAGACTCAGCTCGTCCCAGAAGTGTGCCAGATGCAGCTGTCCGTAGAATAGACAAGTCTATTTTTGACGGAACCCGTGCCAAGCTGCACCGAGCACATGGAACTGGGCAGGAAGTCAGACTCAGAACGGCAATTAGAATTCGATTAATTTTCAGAATAAAACACCCTGTGCATACTCCCGATCATAATAAAAAATACAGTTAAAACACATAAAAAAGAACTGTTTATCCACATTGCCTACTATATCATAGAAGTACAAAAATCAAGCACTAATTACCAAATCAATAAAATCTAAACATGTCAGCAACATCAGGCAGGTAAAACGCTCTGATTTTGAAATGCTCCCTATGGCATTCATGCAGACAACTGAAAAAAAATGGGTTGGAAAAAGCCGTTGCTGGTAAGCAGAGTAGAACCCATAGGTAGAAGCACAAAAAGGACAAAATAACGAAAAACCAACAATGTGCTCATCTCCTGAAATGCATCTGAGACACTTCAAATGGAAGTTAACACTGTGCAGAGCACGGGACAAAACTGCGGCGCCGCAATAGCCAGACTCAGTGGACTTTCCGTGTAAAGTGTTTTTTACATTTTGCTTCTAGGAGATGATGCACTTTAAGGATAAGTCTTATTTTAATGGAATTAAAGAGATTTGTACATTAGCAGAAATGCGGCACATCATGGATGTAAAAACAGTTGCCTGTTTATATAAATTTGAAAGTGCAATAAAAATACATTGTCCCTAAAATTCAATGAATAATCGTGATAAATAATCATGATCTCAATGTAGATCAAAATAATTGTGATTATCATTTTGGCCATAATCGTGCAGACCTAGTTTAAAGGCTTTCAGTCGGAAGCAAAAATCTGCTCCTGAATGAAAGTTAAAGAAACCAGATAGTTAAATGTGGTTTAAACTATTATTTATACAAACACTTGATGCCAAACAGTGGATCACTTCACAAATCTGAGGACATTGAAAACAATTATGTTAAAATCAGATTTTTTTTTTTACAGTTCCTTTTCATCAAATAAATATTTGAATTGAACAATTAAGTGCTAATTTGTTTGTGATATAATTTAATTAAAGCAAACATTTATTGATCATTTATTTAATATTTGTTATAATATTATAGAGGAAATTATATTGCGATAATCATCATTATTGTTTTATTTTCCAGCCCTAGATGTAACAGAGTCAGCCTGTGTAATGCTTTGACCTGAGCTACTGTAGAGTCGAGTGTGTGTTCTGGTTAATAATAGACAGCAATTAAATGTGTGATAATGAGGCTGGATAATGGAGGATGTTCATTCTGTGTTCAACACGCTTAACATAGGTGAGAGGCAGTGGATGATGGGAGATCGCTGTCAAGTGTAAAATATGTCCTGGAATACAGTTATTGTAAATTAACAACAGTATTTATCTAACACCACTTTAGTTGCTCATTTGAAAGGGGTATGCAGCAGGTATAGAAACAAGTGCTGGTGTGGATTGATGTTTAAACGCTGTGGTGTGATTGTGAAAGCACTTGTTTTGTTTACACGCAGGCTTTGTGTGTAATTTGAGTGCCATAGAGTCCAAACAGGGAGCCTTTGATCGTGAAATGGTTTCAGTCAACGTTGCACTCAAGTCAGTCAAGTTATCTCAAGTCTTCAGAATTTTTGAGTAAAGTCTATAGTGAAAATGTGTAATAAAAGATCCTAATAATTTAACAGTCTAGAGCCAATTAAATATCTGGAATAGATCGAATAGAGTAGCGCCTTGTCAGTTGAACTTTATTTTGAAAGACTGAAAACTAATATCAGTTTTAACTTTAATAAATTCACTTAGTGGAACACAAAAATTATTTACTGGATATTAGAGTTGCAACTTGTGACTATTTCCATTATGAATGAATAAAAAATGTTTATCACAAGTTCAAAGATCCAAATATCACGTCTTCAAATGGTCCAACTAACACCAACATACTCAGTTTACTTCTATTTACAGTATTCAGAATCTATTGACAGAGCAATCAGAAGACTCTGAGTACAGAGACGGTTTTAGTGTTTTGGGGCTAAAGTATGCAGAGTGGTAAAGTGAAACCCCCGGAGTGTCCCTCCCTCTGCTGGGGACTCAGCCTCAGAGGACGACAGCTCTGTCATTTGTAACATTAGATCAGAGACGACTATTTTGCGTATAAAATGGCTCGATGCTAACGACCAGATGCCCCGCTCCTGTATCCACATCTTCTAGTGCGATGAAGTGCATTTGCCGTCTGCTCCACACTGGGACAAGTCGAGCAGCAGCTGGCCGACCAACGAGTCTTAAAGTTTCTCATGGATATCTTTTACATGGTAACAATCACCCCATTGTTTTCCCGATACATGGGACTCCCCTAGCAACATACAGAAGAAAATATGCATCAGCACTTTTTTCACAGCGATGGTTGTGGGCTGCAGTGTGTGCGTTTGTATTTGTGTGCAAGCGTGTGTATGTGAGAGGGAGAAAGAGATAAACTCCACCTACTTTAACCTCTGTGACTGTAGGGACACAAAGAAAGCCATTGTGGGGATCAAAGACTTGGTGATTGAGCCGGAGTGGAATTTAGAGCACTAAACCACAACTGTTTAAGCTGCTCGGCTTGGGAGTGTGTGGGCATCGTAGTGTCTACAGCTCCTGTATTTATATTGTGTATGCAAGTGTTTGAAAGTGACAGAGAGTGAAAATGACCAGTGCTTTGCACAGATGCTGTTGCATCTATGCAAGCATGCTTTGTTAATAACATGAATGCACTTTGTAACATGAATGCAGTATTTCTTCTATTTAACTCACAATAGCTATAATAAAAAATACAACAGTTTCTGCCATGATAAATAACTAAATCCATTCTGAGTATTACAAACTGTTGTGCATTGTTTTGGCTTCTGAAAAGCATTTAAACAGATAATCTCTTACTCCAACTGTACTTCTTGGATCAGATTTCGTTATCTCACTTGGTACCTCAATGGGCTCGTCCCAATGTTCACCATCATAGTTAAGAGTGTTTGCTAGTTAGCACTAAACACAAGTGCAGTGGAGGCTGATGGGATTGTTGTCAATTTAGCAGATATTTGATCATGAAGAAAAATACCAGACATATTTAAAGTTTCTAGATAACAAGTCAATGAATGCAAATGTCAGTACAATATTTCTTTCTAATGCATCCAATAGTAGTTGGCAGACAGACAAAGCAACAGACTGCCATTGCCATCCCTAAAGCCTTGCTGCAAGCGTGGCTAAAACGTATTGTTTCTGTATTGCTGAAACTCAGAAGTTATATCTGCTTTAGGGTCGGAACATTTCAAATGATACACCCATAACCTTTAATGCATATGCCATCTGCACGGTCCCATTGTATGACTATAAATGTCTCCAGGACAGCAGACAGTAACACAGAGATTGCGCAGGTATATGCAGTCATTTTCGGTATTCCCTAATTTGATTACTGTCTCGTTCTCTGCTGTAACTGCCAGGGCCGATACAGTAAGTGGATGTGTGGATTTGCTAGTGACTAGCATCCATCCCGCCGCCTGTCTGCGATGCTGCGGATGAGAGGCAGGTTTTCATCTCGACAGCCTGTTCCATACTGCGAGAGATGGAGAGAAATGAGAGATTACGGTCCTGCTTGCGTCTCTCAATCTAGGTCACAGAGCATCAGGGGGCAACACGCCTGGCTCATTTAGCCTGTGAGTCACCCTGTGCGAGGACTGCTGCTGGGGATCTCTCTCCCACCCACCCTGACACCACCACTATTTGTTCCCCCTACTGCTTTATTATTTTACTATCTATCTAATCTATAATCTAATGTAATCTAAATAAAAATATGTGTCCCTTTTACTTATTGAGAACCAAATAATGAATTAGCCCATTTCTCACTGCTTCTCGACTTCACTACCTTGTCTGTGTTACTCAGGCCTAAGCCCATTCATTCCTAAAACGGTCCTTTTAAAAAATGGTTCCCAAATGTAATAATATTTTTCTTTCTAAAACACCTGGGCACTGTAGTTTCTAGCAAACATTACTCAAAGTGGAGTACATAGTGCATTTGTTCGGGACTATTTCAGCCGAACATTTTCAGGTTTCATCTTCTCAAATTATTTGATGCTATTGTTTGTCAAGCATTATAGAAAACTGAATGTCTTTGGGTTTTTTTTGGGAAATTATAATGGATATTTTTCACTATTTTCTGACATTTTATAACAAATACTATCGATTAAAGGGGTAACATGTAGTTTTCAGCAGCCACTAGCTGTTCGGTTTTAAGATTGCAACCAGACGTGGGCTCGTACGTCTGCTTGCTTGAACTCATGTGCGAGCATAATCCAAAACAAAACCGCTTTCATACAGAGATCACACAATAAAAGCTGAAACACGGGCAATGCCGACTGTAGGTTTTCACCAGATGTTCAGGCACTGTTACTTTTAACGTTCCCGGCTCATACAGCGCAGTGAGCCGGCATATTGACACAATACTCCCAGGGGAAAAAAGGCAGCGTAAGAGTGACTGAAAACTGACAGCTTCACACAACATGCTGAAAACTCAGGGGAACTCCCACTGTTACAGTAATAGTTTTATCAGCTTGAGTTTGAACTAATCCATGCTTGTTACATGATAACGTTACATTTACTGCATTTAGCCAATATGATAAATCAGCACTGGCTCGCCTGAGGTCCGTCTTTCACCGGAGGTGACAGGTCTTCCACTGTGTTGTTGTCCTGCTCCATTATGCTCCGCAATTGTTGATTATATGGGTCACATAAGTTACAGCGACTGTGAAACCACAATATATCTAAATTTAATGTTACGAAGCTAACAGTGGTAGATCTGTGCTAATGTAGCTGGCTGCTCCTGCCTTGCATCAAGGCAAATCAAGGCATTTGCTTTCTACCATTACATCATTCCTTGCAGGCAAAATCAACACTGACGTAATAGCAATGGCACACAGGATAGTAATATGAATTGCGTTAGCTGGTTAAGTAATGTGGAAAACCATAATGTTACATACTATACATTGCATTAGATAACATTAGCAACTGCTCAGCGTTAGCCGATGAGCTAACGTGACTCTTTGTGTTTCTCCAGCCTTTCTGATCTTTACACTTTTCACCGTTCTTATCTGATTCTCTTCGGCCTGACAGGCTTCAGCACATAAACCTTTATTGTTGTTTTTATCCTTACGTGGAGTTTGTATTGAAGTCTGTGTTGGGAGCTGGTTGTTTTATTGTGTTAGCAGACTGCATGTTGTTAGCTGCGGTGGTCGAAGCTCGGGAGCGCGCACAGAGCTGAATCCAACCCGGTGCCTTCACATTAAAAACAGAATAGTAGCTGATGCAAGCAACAGAGAAAACAGGTGTGTGCCTCATTTCTAAGTATGGTTAGAGCCCATTTGCAATAAGACAGTAAAAATTTGATTTATTAATAAGTGATTTCATTAAAAACCTACATAGAGCCCCTTTATTTGTGAATTGTTGTCACTTTAAAACTGTGTTTGTTGCAGCCTTAATGGGGAATAAACTACTGGATCCATCATAATGAAGGAACACCCAGGGAAACAATGTGGCTCATTGATGTGTTTTATGTGAATAGTTTTTGGACAACAATGGAGCTCTGTAGCACAGATGAATAAAATATATCAGGCTTTGGCTACACACAGAATATGTGTTGGAAGGATCAGTTCATGGATAGTTTTGATCATTTCAGTGGATTTGTTAACAATAAATTTTTTTTTTTTAAATTGAAAATGTAACCAAATTTATCCTTTAGGGCTGATGAGCTGGAAAACTGTGCGTGTGTCTGTGTGTGTGTATTCACTGTGCTTACGAATCCTGTTGTTTGTGGATGTCTGTAAATGCAGCATTGACATGGACAGGAAGGAAGCTGATTTGGCCTATCTATTTAAAAGCTCATTAACTGTTGCAGAGGAGCTGTACTCTGATCTCCGTCCAGCGCTCCGGGCCACAGACTTGGTTTTACATCACAAAAAGATGGGATTCTTCTGCCACCCATGTCACACAGAAACACAATATCAAGATTCCTTTTTTAAAAACATTATTATATAACACCCTATGTATCTAATTTCGCCATGCACACTCGGATCCACACACATATAAACACAGGATGCATTGAAGCATTGTGTACAAAAAAAATCCTGAATAATTTAGATGAGACTCAAGCACAAGCCTCCACGCAGACACACACATGACAGACAAACCACCTCACTTTGAAGTCCACAGTGAACTGCAGGTGGGCTCACAACTACCTTTGGCTTTAAAGTTGCGGTTCACTAAACCCTCTGGTAATTATAATCTACCATCCTTTCATCTGTTTATACTCTTATGTCTGCAGCTTGTAACCAAAAGTCACACAACTCAAAGAAATGACAGCGGTGGAGGGAGAGGATTAAGTAGTGGTCAGGTCACTTTGCTGTTCACTGAATTATTAAAAACTGCCAAGTGGAAGTAGCTGCAGTTAGACTGCCTGCAGCTCACAGTGAATCCACCGCCACTTAATCCAATTCCAGTTTCCTTCTAGCTTACGTGGTACTCTCCACTTTCTGTCAACAGACCAAAACAGTGGATCCCATAACAAATCTGAGGTAGAACATTCAAAACAATTATGATAAAATCTTTTTTCAGTCCCTTTTCCTTAAGAAAATAATTAATTTAAGAATATATAACATTATGTGCTAATTCATTTGTGAATGAATTAAATTAAACATTTATTGAACATTTGTTATATTGTATAGTGAAAATTTAATTGCATTAATTATCGTTACCGTAATGATTATTTAAATTGTCAGTGCATTAATAGTCTGATAAATCTGTTATAAGACAGTGAGACATTCCTATCCCAACTAGGGCTGAAACCATTATAGATAAATAGATGTTAATAGATAATAATTTATCAGTTATCAAGTTCTGTAATACCAGACAGACTCCACATGTGTTGAAATTAGGGCTCTGTGGGGGCCATACTAACATTTCCAGGACTCCTTGTTCGTCTTTACACTGAAGATGGTTCTTAATGACCTTCGCTGTGTGTTTTGGGGTCGTTGTCATGCCGCAGAATAAATTTGGGGCCAATCAGATGCCTCCCTGATGGTACTCCATGATATAAGTATCTGCTTATATTTCTTAGTATTGAGGAGGCCATTAATTCTGACCAAATTCCCTACATCTCTGTTTGCAGAATTGCAGCCCTAAACTTGCAAGGAACCTCCACCATGCTTCACTGATGCCTGCAGACACTCATTCTTGTACTACTGTCTAGCCCCTCGGCGAACAACCTGCCTTCTCCTACAGCCAAATATTTAAAATTTTGACTCATCAGCCCGGAGCACCAGCTGCCATTTTTCTGTACCCCACGTCCCGCGTCTCTATGCATAGTTGAGTCACTTGGCATTGTTTCTATGTCTGAGATATGGCTTTTTCTCCGCAAGTCCTCCATAAATGCTACTTCTGGACAGTAGACAGTTCTGAGCTGATAGCACTGCTGGACATCTTCCGATTGTGAAGGGAATTAAGCATGATGTGTCTTTCATCTGCTGCAGTAAGTTTCCTTGGCTGACCACTCAACATTGCCTGTGTTTTTTCAAAAGAACTTGGATAGCACATCTGGAAACCTTAAAATGTCTGCCTGGGAGAGACCTTGCTGCTGCAGTATAACTACCTTCTGTCTTGTTGCTGTCTTGCCACAGAGTATGACTTTTGTTAGCTGAGTTTGGCTGTTCATGACCCAGTTGTATTCCTCAACTGTTTCTGTTTAATGATTGTGTTTCAACCTACACATTGAATTGGTGATCATTTCAAATGTGTCATTTCCGATTCGACATATTGAATCCGTTTTTTTATCATATCTTTTCCAACCGCTTCACTACAAATCTTGTCACCACTTGGTGACATTCATTCACTTTCTCCTTGCTCATATTCCCCAACATGGCTAAAGTGAAAGGAGTTTCTGTATTAGAGAGGTGTCTCTTGGGACTCGTATCTAAGAAAAATATATATTGGAATAATTTGTAGACATCATTAGTTAACCTTCAATATAAAAGGGGAATGTCAGCATGAGACTTTGCTACTCTTAGCAATAGCTGTATCAGGGGTGTCATTCTAGTTGGGAGACCACAACACATTGAACATGTGTTGAAGCCGTGTTGAAGTAAATGCGTCATCATATTGGAGGTGCTCCCTCCCTTGCATGAAATATCCTTTGCAGCAGGTGTTGCATTTTCCTGTGTCGTTTTCTTTTTAAGTGAAGCTAAGCCAAACTTAGGTCTGCTGTGGTCCAAGAATGTAAACTGAAGTACTCTCTTCTTGCAGGCTTTGAGGATGTACAGGGTAACAGATGACGTGACGTTAGGTCCGCTTAGCATGTCCTGGCAGATAAGTGCAACTTTTATGGACTGTGCGATGCTCACTGTAGTTCACTCTGGAGAGACTGAAATATGCAAAAATGTAGGAACGGATAAGCAATCGACATACACGTGTCTTAACAAATCCACGGTTCTTGGAAATTTGGTAACGATTCCAACGTGGAACCGGTTCTCAAGACCCAATAATAATAATAATCAATAGTGATCATTAGCACCTGTTTGGTGTAATTGTTTCTTACACCGTACAATATCCCTACAAAATCTCTGACTTTGTGCAAGTGTACCTAGAAGAATTGATGCTATTTTGAAGGCAAAGATTGGTCACCCCAAATAATGATTTGATTTAGATTTTTTTAATGTTCACTCACTTTGCATTTTGTTAATTAATAAATATAATCTATTAACATGTCTGTTTTTGAAATTATTCTTAATTTATTCCACGCCTAATTACAACTCTTGCACAGTACTGTATATTCCTAATGCATTTCATGTGACAGCAGCTGCCCTCATTGCATTGTGCTAGTCTGTATCATCACCATGGTTTTACATCTCATGTTCCCTCATGCAGCACCACATGGGCATGGTTGCTATGGATACAGCCCATGTGGTGCCCCCACAACCTTCTCCCAAACCCCCTGCTTAGACACATAATTTTACTTACTGAATTTTCCATAAACCCTTTCCAGATTAGAACGGCCATATGTTGGAGCCACACTAACACAATTCAATGCTCTGCTAAGCTGTTAAAAACATTACAGAGGAAACATGAGGATTCTGCCACCCCGCCATAACGTGTCGGCATGCGCTGCTACTCCAAAGGCTGCTCCAAGCCAGCCCTTAGTATGGCATAATCCATAGCACGCAGGTCACGGCGTCCAGGCAATCTTCATCACCCCATTAAATCATGACATACAGTATGTGACCATGTAGAAGTCACTGCTTTGGGCCACAACCATTCGAGTGATCTGCCTTCCTGACCTCATCAGCCACACCACACATCCTCCATAGTGTCCCAACCACAGACCTCGACATCTCTAACCTGCAACAAGAACTGATATCAATATCAGTACTTTTTCTACTAGACATATTTCATTGGAATTATTTTACTGGATCTATTTTATTAGACTTCCTATAGTGCATTATATTTGGATGTACTTTATTATAAACCTCCTGTTGGGTTATAATACATGTTTTGCATTTTGTTTTAACTGTTAAAACTTTCCGTTCATTCTGTGTAAATGCCTTTTTTAACTCATGTTGCTCAGTTCCTCTAGCTTTTTGAGGAACTCTGTAAATTTCCTCTCGATGTTTCTTCCACGTTTTTCTGAATGCGCTGTGGGGGCTTTTGAAGAATTTTTTCTTGTCTTTCTAAAGTGGTTGGCCTGGGTCAGGAACCATTTCTATTGTGGGCCTGTAAAGCACATTAAGACATTGTATGTGAAAGTGGGCTGTACAAATAAACTTGACTTGACTTGACTTGACTTGACTTGACTGGAGCATCTGCTCACCAGTGACAGTGACGAAGAATTAGAGTGTCTTGAACTTTACAGGCAGCGCTGTGCGTATTTCCCCCACTATAGAACCTTCACATGTTAGTTTTTTGTTGTTGATGGTAATGGTAGTCTACTGGTATGATAGTAAACAACAAAAAAAGAACAAAATGTTCTACAGAGGGTTTGCATCTGGCTTGATACCCATCCACATCATTGTAATAATTGCCTACTCAATGTGTTGCATACCACAGTAGGATATGCTCTTGTTAGTGTTATGTAGCATTTTACTTACTTAGTGTTGAAGTGTGTGTGAAGTATAGTGTGTCAGTTGTGTCAGCCACACCCTCACAGAGGTAAAATAAAAAGTTGACAACAGGAGGAGGAAATGAACACAAACGTGAGCCACTGGCTGAGTCACTTATCATTTTCAGTTAACTCGCTGCACTTCTTTGCTCTTCTGCTTTGTATCCTCTGTTATTACTTGTACTAGTCCTCAAGGGCCTGTGTGTGTGTGTGTGTGTGTGTGTGTGTGTGTGGTATTGTCGCTCCCTGTTGGAGTTGAGTTTAATGAGTGTGCGGAGTGAAACATGATTCACTCTGTTACCTGAGTTGGCCGCACCCTGCCTGCTATTCGCTTGAGACCTGCCAGTAAAGTGTGTGTGTGTGTTAGGGCTTTAGGCTTCTTTAAAGCACTTCTTTCACTCACTAATGCCTGTGATACCAGTTTTACTGTCTGAGTAATATGTGTATGTACATGTATTGCTTCTCCCTATGAACTTGGTGAAAGAATGTGTATTTTATAAATTGTTCTTCTTTTACATGCATTTGTTTTTTTCTGTTCTGTCACGTTACTATTTTCTGTTTTGTATTTCTGTTACATCAACAGTATTTACAGAGGGTAGGGATTTTACCAGAAAGGTGAACAATCACAGTGTGAATAGGCTGCTGTTTGTATGACATCAGGAGGATATTTGACTTTAATATTGGGTTACTGTATGTAAGTCTCAATGACACAAAGAGAAGCAATTGTATCGTCTTTTGTCACACTAACCCAGTTTCTCAGACATTTAACTGTCTTGACTTAGGCAGTGATGATGAGGCATGTCTTTAGTCTGCTAAAGTGTTTTAAGAAAATGTGCTATTATATGATTTAGACTCACTCTGTGGTGTGTCCGAAAATAGCAAAGGATAATTTGTGTGTAAAACTGTGTATAAAATTATGCTCAAAGACATTTTATCCAACTTTAAAACTACATAAAGTGGGGAAAATGAGTGAAACATGGATGCTAAACAGGGTTAATAAAGGTTTTATATGTTTTGATTGTGGTCTATAAATTAGCCTAAATGTCAGTCACACAATTACCTATTCATTCTTGTTGACACACATGCAGTCCTGTATTGACATGCTCACAGTTGACTCCTACGCTGAGATTTGTAGTCCAACAGACTGGAATACAGGTATACACCGGCGCACACACACATGCATATACACACACTTGTCATGCAACAGATGTAGATTATTAGATATGATCCAAAGTTTAGTTGTCAAACCACTTTTCACCTTGACTATATGTCACACAGTGATCTTTATTGCAAGTACAGTTAGGATTTGGTTTGCCAGACCTGCAGGACAACCCTGTCATATGACGCAAGATTGAATATGACATCATCCTCACTAACAGGAACCATGTATGTGTGTGAAAGAAGAGAGATGTAATGCATACTGAACTAAAAAACATTTTCAGGTGTGTGTGTGTGTCCTGTCCCTGTGGTCAGACTGGTGTGTATCGAGTGTGGACGCAGTGAGTGGGTGATCTTTTGGCTGAGTTAGTGGCTTGGCCTGCTGGTAAGAGGAGGCAGCTGGGAGGTTTCAACATGTTTGTTCTACAGATAAAAATGTACCGTCTCTTTAATCCTCACGAAGGTTCGTTTGGCAAACAAACAACAACCCTGCCATGAACATAACACACTTGAACTCATATCAATAAATGCAGAGATGGCACAGTACCAAACCGGGGGAGGGATGGGGGCATATGTTATCTTTTATTCTGGACCTTAATATGTCAGCCTGTTGCAGTAGCCACATAGCCAAAGTCAAAATTTTAACAGGCTTGCTTTATTACATTTGGAAGATCTGACTTGGAGCCTAATAACATGTTACCGTGTCTCATCTTCTAACCTTTGTTGAAATCATCTGTTTTCTGTGAGATAAGCTGGAAGTCCCTGTAATATTTTAACACTTTGGATCATTTTTGGTGAGCAGGTGTCGACATGTGTTTAAACTGTTTTCCTGAGAAAGCCACTAAGGGAGATGAGATGCGGGAGAGGAAAAAGCAGGGAGAGAGAATAGAGGTCGGCAGCTTAATTACTATTCAGACAGAGTGCCTGTGGGGTAGAAGGAGAGGGCAGTCTCGCTGCAATTCAAATAATCCGAGGCCTAGCGAGTGCGAGCGTGTACAGGGCCTGGAGAAGGCAGAGCTTTGATCTTTCTCTCTCTGGATTGTGGCAACATAAAACAAACTCTCCGAGGGGAATGCACAAGTCTTCTTCACCAGATACGAGTGCCAAACCACAACAGAACAGGAGAGCTGTGGCAGTTTCAAATAAAGCCTGACTGAAATGGTCACCTCGTCACTAGCACAGTCACTGTGGGAATGTGGGATAATGAGCAAGGCCCTCATTACTTCAGCGGAGCTGTGCATTGCCTCCTAAACACATCTCTTTGACTGTTTATTTGAATTATGAGCGGACCAAAACCAATTCTCATCTTTATGTAAATAAGTTACAAGAAATGAGTAAGTTTTATTTGAACATACAACACAGCTCAGTACGGAGCTCCTAAGGGACATGGGCACCAGATACAATCTCATCTGCACCAGATACCTTCTGATAGTATCTCGTATACACCAGATACTATCTCAGACACACCAGATAGTTTCTGATACTTTCTGGTGGGCGTGAGAAATATTTAAATTTGCAATAAATTTGTTTTTTACCCATGTTCCCTTAGGGGCTCTGTAGCTCAGGCTGCTCAGAGTGCACTGAATAAAAAAACCCAACATGATATAATCACTCCTGTCATTTTTCTCATATACCAGGTTGCCAATTTTACCACATTTCTCATTTCCTGTTTGGAAATGAGAAATGATGTAGTTTACTGATAGGACGCCCCCTTTTGTTGAATTTTAACTCTTCAGCTCCCAATGCCAGCCTAATGCAACCATAAAAAAACAGATGAATTTCAAATCATCCAGATGGAAGAGTGATTACTTTGAGATTCATTTAATGCTACGCCAGCCCCTCCCCCATCGCCGACTCCATCCCTTCCTCTGTCTCTCTCACTCTGCAGAGAAACTGCCTGTTCACATGAGCTAAAAATAAATCATGTGACTGAGCGAGGCCAACTTTACCGTTCATGCATTACTTATGGAAGTGTTTGCTTTTCTTCCATTTTTTCCTCAGAAAAAAGAGCCCCAGTCCTTGAGTAGATTTTGTGATGGAGTGGCCTCTCAGGCAATATCCTCCAAACATGAGCACTCTCATTTTTGTCAGCTAGTATGTAGCATGTCATCAGTGTGGTGGTTTAACTGAGTACTTGCGCAAGTTGCTGAAATGTTATCATTTTGCAATTATGAAGAGCTTTGTCTAAAGTATTGAATCATAGTGTAACACAGTTCCGTTCATTGCATTGGACACCACTTTGATTATTTTAATGGCATGTGCACCAAATCTCTGTGTCCGTAATAAAGATAAATCTAGTTTATTAACTTGGGTCTTATTTTTGTAGTTCTGACAGCACATCATTGATAAAAAGAGAAACAACAGAGTAAGAAACACAAGTGATGGTGTTTCACATGTTGAGACAGCAATGCAGCTTTTTATCAAGTTCTAAAGAGTAAAACAAGGCGAATAGTAAAATTATTACTCAAATTGTTTGTTGAAAGTATCCATATATTGTACTTGCTGTAGTTGTCCGTTGAAATATTATGACAATCAAGTTATCCATGTTCAATTTTGTTTTTATCTCCAAATAAAGTAGTTTAGATATTGTGGCTAAACTGTTAGGATTGAAAGTTCATTTGTGACCTTGGAAACCAGTTGACACAATCTCAATACAAGTTCCATTGTGTTGCTGTAGTATGATCTTTCTCAGCAGGGGAAGTTTGCCCATTTGTCATGGAATTTAGATGTTAAATTTGACATTTTTTGAGAACTTTAAGGAGAGAGGGTTGTTCTGATCATCTGACCTCTTGGGCTTGTCGCATTATTAGACTCGAAGCAGTATTGCCGCTGTACCCGGATCTCAGCATATACAGAACAGAAAATTGAAATGATGGTCAAGCAGAAGACCAAAGGTGACTGACATCAGCCATATTGCCCAGTTACAGGTCTGTGGAGTATGTAGTTTGCGTGCCTGGCAGTCGCTCACCTGTGTCAGTGAGCCTGGAAATCCTCATCTAATCTCTATTGTCCTCTGTGGTGTAACTGGCAAGAGACGACATCGGCGGCAGACAGCTTTAACCTTTTATCACTGTGCGTCTCAGCAACCTAATTTCTAATCAGGGATTAACTCGCAGAGCTCTGGGAGATGATGCAACTGCGGAAGAGTCACTGCCGTTCACAGAATGGGATCACCTGTCAGGCTGGCCAATAGGGTTGTTAACACAGACGGTGGCAGGCATACGGTATTTAGTTTTCAGTTTTGACTTTAAGTACAGGACTCCCTCATTCTTATACATTCTGTGAAAAGATGAGGTTTGAGAGTGGCCAGCGCTGCCATTGACGGACATACTGAATGAATCATCATTGCCCAACACAGTTACTAGAGAAGTGTGTGCAGGCTCTCCAGATGGATTTTTAGTAAGTGGCTGAAAATCTGACAGCTTTACCCACAGAGGAGTTTGGCATAGTCACTGCATCGCTTCAGGGCCAGCGGAGAGCTCAGTCAGCCTGTGTTGTGTCTGGTGGGGTGGAGGAATATGCAGATGGGCTGTCGGCAGGGGGGATAGGAAGGGGGTGTCAAAGGGACATTTTGCTCCTCTACCACTTGTGACTGGAGATTCCTCCTCTTCTGTCCTCTGGCTGCACCGTCACCCCTGTCCCACTCTCCATATCTTCATCTCTTCCTCCTCTTTGCTCTCATCATTCCTGTTTTATCTCTGTGAGTCTCCCACCTTTCTTATGCTCAGCTTTTGTGCCTCTGAATCATCCTATCTCTTGCCTACGCTTCTGTACATTTCCAAATTTAGTCCTGTTTTGTTTTTCTCATCGTGTGAAACTGGAGGCTGGAACCGAGCCACATCTTTGACGCCCTCAGCCATCTCTGGAGATTACTGCAACGCTGTGTGCCTCCATCTGTGTTTCCATTTTCTCCTTTACAAAGTTTTGTTTTCATTTTTTTTTACCCGTCTCTCCCTTATCTGTCAATTCCTTATTCCTTGTCAAAGATTCAGTCATTTTTTGAATGGGTCTTCTTTATAAAGAATACAGAAATTCAAATATCTGTTATGTAATGCAGATCTATCGAATCAAAGTTGATTTTGCTTCACTTTGTCCAGCCTGTTAGTGAATCCACTGTTTTTTTTACAGGTGATATTACGCAGAAGGGCTATGAGAAGAAAAGGACCAAACTCCTGGCTCCCTTCATCATTCACACTCCAGGTACCCCCCACCCCCCACCCCCCCCACCCCACCCCAAAGCATAGCTATATATTCCCTATCTCTCTTTCATTTTCAGTTATACAAAAAAGAAAAATCCATGTCATTCTTAAACTTAATCAAAATCTATTTCATCTGGTTTAACTCTTATGTTTGAACTTAACTTCTATTTTTACTTTTTATAACAGCTTATTTCAACCTGGGTCTCACAGTGTAAATCACTAGATGGTAAAAACATAACTGCATTGCAGAATAACTGCAGTAAATGGCTGTTTCTGTAAATGACACTGGTATTGTACAATAAAACAAGATAATGCTCACGGCTGCCTCCTAGTGGGGCCATCTCTTTGCTAATCTTCCCTCATCCCAATGATAATGGAGCACTGTAAATTGTTGGCTGTGTACAAAATGTACCTACCAGCAGGTAATTAACCTGCTCTTTAATTAAAGCATCAAATGGTTTGGAGCTGACTAAAAACTTTGCTTGAGGATTTAAAATGTTTCCTGTTGCTTACTAAGCTTCTTTAGTCGCCCGAATGTGACATAAATATGGGAAAGAAAAAAAGAAAAGAAAATATATACAAAACTATTATAATATTAATAATAAAATAAACATACGAATAGGAAAGGTATAAATAAAAATACCAAATGTAGCACAGCTAAATTACTGTCAAAATATAATTCCTTAATCATTAAAATCAAAGTATTATCCAGTTTGCTATAAGTTAACTACATTGTTCTCGAGAAAAGTGAAAGAGAACAGTCCATGCTTTTTTTTTTTATGCTGACAGGAATCTCTCGCCCCGTCCAAGAAGCAAGATACTAAACACTCTCTCAGGTTTTTTCTAATTAATACATGTTTGCTGTGTGTATTTGATAGTGGAGCCGCCCCGCAAGAATGACGTGCAGCCTTCTGGTCCCAGTTCCTCCTCCAGCCATGCTCCTCCCCCCTCCAGCTCGTCCCGTTACCGAGAACGCCGCTCCCGCAGAACACATCGCAGTGGAGGAACCAGGGATGACCGCTACAGATCAGGTCAGAACTCCCACATAAAACACCACTGATGCACCGATCACTGAGGACATATACTGTAGTTTCCTCTGATTACTTTGCAGCGCTCAAATTAGCCTACATCAGCTTCACTTGTTGAGCCCAGTGTCTGTTTTTAAGCTCAGACACTGGGCTGTTTCAAAGGGACCAATTAAAGAAGAGCTTGTGTGTGTGTGTGTGTGTGTGTGTGTGTGGATGAGAGAGACTACGAGGCAGACGACAGTGCAGTCTTGCAGCTGGGGAGCCCCTCAGTGAGCAGGACCCCCACTCTGTGAAAGCAGAGTGATGCAACTGCCTGGCTATGTGTGAGGAGGCTGTGAGGAGAACAGGGGAATACTGATCTGACGCTGACGAGGATAAAGGAAAACCAAGCAGTAGAGTAGAGGTGAAAGAGCACAAAGCATATCTAATTATATGAAACACCCGCAAAATCCATCATGCTAAATACCAGCCTGTATAATAACCAGACTGACTTTAGCAGTCTGGTTTGGTGAGGGGTTGGTTGAAAATGCTTCGTTGTCATAGAAAATCTAACCAGTTTTATGTGAGTGAAAGACTCAGAAGGAGATTGGGGACGAGGATTCAACACAAGGAGGATTAGAACTGCATAAATAGAGTAAAGTTAAAACTGAGACTGAGAAAAAGAAGAGGAATGAGTGTAAATGAAACTAAGTGAAGGTAGTGCTGCATTTCTC
Source organism: Lepomis gibbosus (assembly GCA_029875015.1). Taxonomy (NCBI): domain Eukaryota; kingdom Metazoa; phylum Chordata; class Actinopteri; order Centrarchiformes; family Centrarchidae; genus Lepomis; species Lepomis gibbosus. The sequence goes on along the minus strand of JAPMOB010244212.1, from coordinate 18,341 downwards.
TGGCTTGAACAGTGCAGCATTGAAGCAAAGTTTTATATGACTTACGGGCTAAAAGAGACATCCTGGAGGAGAAGAACACAGAGCAAGCATGAGGGGCAAGATTAGCCTTTTTCTATAATATGAGTGTGCCATCCATTTTACTCTGCTCACAGTGTAGTACAGTTTAAGTGCAGTAAAAGTGCACTGATACGGCACTATTTCAGGCTGCCCTCAAAAGGAGCCTGAAGGCTTGTCGTCATCATTCAGTCCCTACCTTACTCACTCATTCACTAATTCATCAAGAGTTTACTCTGTAGTGAGAAGTAAACCTGTGATTATCACATCATTATGTGATAATCATCATCTGCCAAGTCATAAACACTAAAGTTTTTTTTGTTCCAACCCTAACCCTTTTTGGGAGTACTTCAAAATGCGTAATTGCACTCAATTGCTGGTTTAATTTGTGAAAAAATAGAAAAAAATTAGAAAAGTGTTTCTGTAATTTAGTCTACACTCACTGATACAAATTGCATCAACAAAATAATGGAAAACACCTGTCAGAGTAGCAGCACTACAAACTACATCCTCCAAAATGATCATAAAGTTAAAGCAAACACCTCCCTATAACAGTATAACCTTCATCATGCTAAGGGTTATTGCAGGACTGCATTTTAGCTAGGTGGATCTTGGCAACTGATTTGTATTTCAGATGTAAAATAGCAGAAAGTAAATATGATGCACTACCTAGCTGATAGGGAATGATTTTGGAATCAGCCAGGGTCAGCTGACACTTTAAATCACCATTAATACCCAGCTTCAGTAAAACAGCAGTCAACAACGCTAGGACTCTACAGCCAAGTTAGCATTTGAGCTAAACATGCTAACATGCTCAAAATGACAACACACTGATGTTAAGCAGATGTTTACCACATTTACAAACTGAGCTTAGCTTTTGCTAGTTAGCACTAAACATGAAGTACAGCTCTGACTGATGGGAATGTTATTAGTTTTGCTGGTAGTTGGTCATAAACTATAATACTCAGAGAAATTAAAATTTAAACCTGATGCTAGGGGAGAGGGGAAATCTTTAAGATTTATCCTCTGGGAACCATAAATGGTTGTACAAAATTTCATGGCAATCCGTACAAAATTAAGACTAAAATGAGATATTTCCGAAGCGACCGTCGGACAGACAAAGCCATCCGCTGCTAGCATGGCAAAAAAATGGTGAGCCAGAGTTTTAAAAGAGACCTGGCATTAAGAAATAAGAAGTTATAGGAAGAAGAAATGACAAAACACTGCAGCAATGAAAAATGGAAGAAATTAAAGCGTAATAACATTTTATGGGCTGCAGAGAAAGTGCAGAACAACTTTGATTTAATTGCCTCTCCTCTCCTCCAGCTTCCTCCAGTTATTACTCCTCTTAAACAACCTGTCAGTACTGCAGTACTGCGTCCACCAATATACAATATTGACTGTGTTTCTGTGAGGCTGCTGTGTAACTGTAAACCAAAGAGCTACATATGAAAGATAATACCAGAGCAAGGCCTTTAGCTGCCCAAACACCTCAGTGTTCCTTAGCGCTAGTGTAAAACCATAGAGTGTATGAAACACACCGCCAGCCCCCACACACCCCACCGTGCTTGTTGCCACGCCAGACATGTGTAAGGAGTCCGCCTCTCCTGACACCCCTGTGTGAGGGTGGACGATGGCACATTATGAGAGAAGATGATTGAGCCCGGAGCAGTCTGTTCAGCAGAATGCCAGTTATGTAATCATGGTCGCCACTGCTGTGTAATGAGCTGTGCTTGATGATTTATTTAAATGTGTTGATGTTTGAATGGAAATTGCGTCCTCTGACATAATAGATGTGATTTACCAGTGAGTGGGTTTTTGTTGCACACGTTTTGTTACGTAGTCCGAATGTGTGGCTGTTCACGTGGTTCTTTCTTAATGTGCCTGTGGGTTTCATCAAGTGAAAGTATCTCTGCGTTTGTTACTGTGTGCGTGTGTGTAGGCGCGTAGGTGTGTGGGCTAGTACATAGCCTTGCTCTCTCCTCCCATCGTGGTTTCCTGTTTCAGTGGGAAAACAGTCATCCTCTTGGGATTTTCTCCTGACTTCTTCATTTATACTTTTTCTTAACATTTGAATATGCTGTTTCGTCTTTAACAAAGCCTCATTGAAACAAAACTAAAATGCTGCTGTAAAAAATGATTGGTAAGTAACGAAGCAGGGATTACCAAAAAAGCAGATTGTGATCATCACAACTCCTTTAAGTTGTTTCCCTTTAAGTGATCGTGGGTTGAATGTTTCTATGCGCTGAGAGCAGAGTCACTAGTGAGAGCAAAAAATAAAATTTTGTTTAGCAGATGTTTGTTTTTCTTCTTTTCCGTCCAACACATCTTCTCACAACCTGTAAAACGTATCTTGTCACCTATTCTGTGGCAAGATAAATCCAATCAGATCTTTTTTTGACTGGATAAATCGGAAACATAATTGTACAAATAATTCACATCAGTGCATTAACTTTCATTTCCTACTATACCTGACCATGTTTTTTATTTCCCAGGTCTCCCCCTGATCTAGAAGACTCACAGCACAATTAAACTATTAAAATAAAGTAATAGCATTAGCCCATTCAAAGGCCGTTAACGAGCCAATATACACAGAAAGAAAAAGTTCAGCACAACAAGAGTATGACTAGTATGAGTCAATTCAACAAGCTGTTTTCACTGTTTCTTTTATTGTTTCTTTGCTTTGAATCTGACCCAAAGGTGCTACGATCAAGTCAAACCACGCCTAACTCAAACTATATTTATTTCTGTCTATGCAGATATCCATACTGAGGCAGTCCAAGCTGCCCTGGCAAAACATAAAGAGGAGAAGATGGCACTCCCCATGCCTACCAAGCGACGCTCCACTTATGTGCAATCTCCCATTGAAACCCGCACACCACCAGGTAGGACAGGAAGGACAGTCCTCCTGCTCTTTTATAATACTTTTACAGACATACTGACCAATAGCCAGGAGGATACAGTGTTATCCTTTGTTCTCTCTTCCTCAGACTCCTCATCAGGTTCTGAAGATGAGACATCTGTGCGCAGGCAGTCGTCAGTGGTCGCTCCTGCGCCTCCTGTCAATCCCAACCTGCAGAGCCCAGACTCTTGGATCAACCGCACCGTCCAGGGTTCCTCCACCTCATCTTCGGCCTCCTCCACCTTGTCCCACGGAGAGGCCAAGCCGCAGCCTCAGAGCCAGCCTCAGCCTCAGCCACAATACAAGCCACAGTACCAACCTCTGTATCAGCCTCAACACCAGCCGCACGAGCAGCCCCACACTGCAGCTGTGACGGACATGCTGGCTCACAGTCGCATTGGTGAGGCACTCGACTGATTTTTAACTGGTGTAAAATATTCATGGACACCACTAATGTTGTCGGGTTTATTAGGTTTGTCCAAAATTAAGTTATTATTACATGGAATACCGGCATATTGTGGTGCTTGTTGGTGTGATTCCTCTATCAAGAGATAAACTTTCTCCATAATAGTAAATGAAAAGGGACATAACTACATTCAGACAATGTATAGTATAGTATAGTGCACCTATATGGATTTGTTTTGAGCCCAGGCTTGTGGAATTAAAAAAATTAGTTAATATAAACAATACACAAAACAAAAAAAGAGATCCAAAACGGTAACACTAAACTGTAATCCTCCGTTTAGCATTTAGCAGCAGTATATAAATACTTAAACGATAGTTTATAACTCACCGTAGTGTGTATATATAAGCAAATAAACTGTTAATAATGCATTTATTTCAACAATTGTAACTTCTCCTATACTTCATAACTGGTTTATAAACAGTTAATGCATGATTGACAACACAGTATTATATGTATTGATGTATGATTACACACTAACAAATCCTTACAGCCTGTAACCATGTACTAATCAGTCACAGGCAAAATTTGTTCAAAACTCATAAAGTGATGTGGAGCTTTAAGGTTTGAGCTTTTTTCCTGAGCTTTCACCTACATCTTGTGATTTTTCTCAGCTCAGTTGCCATCAGAGTGAAAAAGTAGAAATGGAAATGATAATAACACAGTAAACAAAAAATAGCACAATGGAACACAAACTAGATGCCATGCATGAACCTGAAGTATGACACAGGATAAATACACTAAAAGTAAACATAACTTATATCCATAGTGGCTCTGGTTTGCCCAAAACCATGAACACACCTACTGTGCCTGCAGTACATTACAGACTTAACTTAAAGTGGCAAAATTCAGACGTAAAATAATCATAGACACTATTCCAAATAGTTCATATACAATAGAATTTTAAATGTTAAACACCATCTTTCATAGCTACACTTTTCATTTCACTAAATAAAAAAATACACCTGCTTTTTTAACTAATGGAGTATTGTTATCTAGCGAGCTATCCCACTGAAAGGATAAATATTCAAAAGAACAAAATCTTTACATTTTGACTGCATTTAACTTCTGCCTAGTATGATACCTACTGTGTGCTGGTCTTTGTTACCCTTGAGTCCTTGTTAAAATCCAGTGCCTGGTTTTGTAATTAGAAATCCAGCTGAAACTTCAGAATGGCATCGTTCAGACTCTCCTCCCTTGCTTCTCCTTGCAGCCCCCTCAGAGAACAGCGCCCCCCCTCCAGATGTGACAGCTGTGGCCCCTCCATCCAGAGGGCCGCGTGTGGACCTGCCCTCTAACGCTGTGGTTCGAGGGATGAGCCGCGGGCAGAGCCGCTCAAGCATGATGGAGACTGCGGATGGTAAGGACTACACCACATAACATTTGCATTTGTTTGCATGTCTCTGTGGGAGCCTCTGTTTGACTCCACTCGCATTCTTCTCGCTTCAAAATAAGTGACCACCAAACCTGACATATCGTTAATCAGACTTTACTGCTTTCTTTTCTTCTTGATCTTTCTCCATCCTGTCACATGTTTATTTGACTGGCTAATAGGAAGAGGTAATATCCAGAGTAAGGAAACTCCTTAATGTATAAATAATGTCCCTAGCCTCCTGTGTTTGTTGTTGTGCCCTTAACTCTCCCTCCTGTTTGTAATGAATGATTATAGAAATAAATGCAACACCAACAACATCCACGCACAGAATGAATCCTCACATGTGATCCCAAACCAAAAGAAACAACCTCTACCCCAGTTCGCACCATGTTTTCCTTGTGTTGTTGCCACCTACGTGTGCTGCTTTTCCTTCCCAAAAGACAATAGAATCAATTCAAGACAAATAATTCAATCTACAAAAATACAGTCTCTTGTGAGATGGGATAAAGAGCAGCAGACGGTATAAGATGGTAAGACGTTTAAACGTGTAGTGTTGTATCACTGGATGTACAAGCCACGCCGTGTGTGTGACTGTGTGTTTGCCCTGCCACCGCCCCTCTCTTCCTTCATCCTGGCTGTAGGAGTTCCTGTGAACAGCAGAGTGTCCACTAAGATCCAGCAGCTGCTCAACACCCTGAAGAGGCCCAAGAGGCCCCCACTCAGTGAGTTCTTCACCGACGACTCAGAGGAGATCGTAGAAGGTACGCCGCTTCATAAAGACAACTCCGACCGCTGTGTTCCCAATACACCCCTTAAAATTCTGTTGTAATTTCTGTACTACATCACAAAAATTATTACAGCATTGCTTATCCAGCATTGTGTGATTTATACATAATGTAATAAGTTAATACATAATGTACCAATGCTTTATAGATATGTTATAAGCCATTATATTTTGGGTCGTCAGTTTGTGAAAAATCCCTTTGGCCAGTGTTTTTCCTACGGTTTGATAACAGTGCAGTTATAACAAAAGGGTATTCAAATCATCAAGTTGGCAGCTGTAAATGTTAATAAGCTGTTAATAAATGGATTGGAGTCCAGGTCAGTGGAAAAAAAGTGCAACCAGTCAAAGGCATTTTTCACAAGCTGGCAACCCAAAACCTTGTTCTTGTTAAAGGTTTATGCCTGATCTATAAACTGCTGTAAAGTAAATGCTAAACTATTAACCATTAATAAAGTAATCATTTGCAACTAATAAAATGTGCCTTATTATAAAGTGTATTTGGTTACATACTGGGTACCTTTGGATCCAAGTTATAGGCCTAATTCAAAATAAATGTGTTTTAAATAAAATTTAAAAGCGTATATTTATTATATATTTAGTATATTGTATTGTTTGAAAGGAGGAAGGAGCAGTCTATTTTCTTTCAAATTTATTCTTTAGATATTTAGACAATTTTAAATATACTTACACAGGAAAGAGTTCAATCAGTGAAACTGATGTACAGTGTAGGCTAGCAGTGACTTATGGACTGCATTTTATCCAGGTTGAATCCGTAATGAATCTCATTAATGTGTAATATACCCCAAAATGTTCTGCTGTCTCTCTCTCTCTCACACACAGTGCCCCAGGTGGATCCCAACACACCGAAGCCAGAGGGCCGTCAGATCATCCCAGTGAAAGGGGAGCCTTTGGGAGTGGTCAGTAACTGGCCCCCAGCCCTGCAGGCAGCGTTGGCCCGTTGGGGGGCCACTCAGGGGAAGAGCCCCGCCCTCACTGCTCTTGATATCACGGGCAAACCGCTCTACACACTGACTTATGGTGAGACACAGGAATATTAATATGCAGCCTGAAAGGAAGTTTACAGTGTAAAATCAGTAGCAGTAACATACAGCTGCTGGTAGTTACTTAAAGGTACTGCACTGTGTTGAGAGCTGTTTCAGGAGTTCATGTCAAGAGCTCATCTAGACAACAGAAAGATGTGTGTACTCTGTGACATGGGATTTTTGGCAGAGGTAAGACAAATGACTTTCCCTCCTTACTCCCTCGTCCCACTCCACCTTCTGTCTGTTAGGGAAGCTGTGGAGTCGCAGCGTGAAGCTTGCGTACACCCTCCTGAACAAGCTGGGCACCAAGAATGAGCAAATCCTCAAACCTGGAGACAGGGTGAGAGAGCTGACACGCTGACAGAAAGCAGATGCACACACAACATGCATATACACAAATATAGTGTTATCCAGACAAATTAATTTTGAAATATTTGCAGCAACAAGGTGCTGTAGCCTTTGATTTAAACCTGTATATTTGCAGCTTCTCTCCCATTGATGTGTCTTTGTGCAGCTGCTCCAGCAGTGATTTATTATTGTTGAGTTTTGAATTATCGGTGAAAACAGGACTAAAAACTGATTTAACTTTAACAATAAATAAATGAAATGACATTATTTTTATTTGAACAAAGTGGATGCGGTGGAATTTTGTACAGACATCCTCTAGTGGCCAGAGGATGACTCCTCTTGATTTTAGTGATCTCCTGATTTTTCCTCTGGTCAGGTCAAAATTTCAATTGATCTAAAATTTATGTACCTCCAAAATACCTTTGTGTTTAGTGCTAATTTGCTAATTAAGTTAAGTTTATGTTAATGCACTAAAGTAGGATGGTAAACTTCTGCATGTTATAATTGCGAGCATGTTAGCATGATGATGTTAGTATTTAGCTTAAGGCACCTGTGTGCCTAAGTACAACCTTTAGACCTGTAGTTCTATTGTTACTAAGAATGTAATATTTTACCACCGGTGTTTATATCCATTAAGATTTTTCTTCTTTAAAATCTAATGTAAAACAGTCCGAAATGTAAGGTTTGATGTCTTGGTAGGTGGCGTTGGTGTACCCCAACAGTGATCCTGGGATGTTCTGGGTGGCCTTCTATGGCTGCCTATTGGCTGAAGTTATACCTGTACCCATTGAAGTACCACTGTCTCGCAAGGTAAGAAAACCTGCAGAGGAACACTTCCTGAGTACATAGAGAGTTTTTCCTTTTCTGTTCAACTATGAATCCGTGTGTTTTCAGGATGCAGGTATCAGCCAGGTGGGGTTTCTGCTGGGAAGCTGTGGTGTTGGTCTGGCTCTGACAAGTGAGATCTGTCTGAAGGGTTTACCCAAGACACCCACTGGGGAAATACTACAATTTAAAGGTCATTGAGCTCAGGAATGATTAAACTTTATTTGAACAATTAGACATTTTCCTTTAAAAATACCATACTCTTTTATGACATATTGCTGTAAGGAAAACATATAATGGCTAAATCTCAGATCAACTTCCTGAATAACAAGTTGTTATGCAGGGAGGGTACAATGTGCTCTGTGTTTTAATGAAGAAGTGATGATGAAGCCTCCTTGATATTACTTGACTTTTCTTTTACTGATGCCTTTCTCTTATAGGCTGGCCTCGACTTAAGTGGGTGGTGACAGACTCAAAATACCTGACCAAGCCTTCCAAAGACTGGCAGCCGCACATCCCCACTGCCAACACTGACCCTGCATACATAGAGGTACTGCAGTTACTGCTTTTCATGAGACTACTGGCTGTTGTTTAGAACATATTAAAAACAGAACTTGATTTGGGAACATTAAAACCTGACCATTATTGCATCCTGATGTGGTTTGATAAGACAAGTGTTGCGATTTCATACGTCCATCCGGTGTTTCCTCTCTGTTTAGTACAAGGCGAGTAAAGATGGCACAGTAGTGGGTGTGGCTGTGTCTAAAGTAGCCATGTTGACCCACTGTCAAGCACTGACCCAGGCCTGCAACTACTGTGAGGGTGAGTAAAGACCCAGAGTGTCGTCATCATCTGTCATCTGAAGGTTTCATCATCAGCATGGCTCTTATAAGTCTGAAGACACTTCTCTCTTTCTTTACCTTAGGGGAAACCTTAGTGAATGTCCTGGACTTTAAAAAGGATATGGGTCTATGGCATGGAGTTCTCACAGTAAGTGCATGTGGATGTGTGCAATAATGCAAATCCATTTTTGCTTTCAAAATGATTTTAAATGATGATAGTTGCACCAGAATAGAGAAGAAAGGGGAATTTTAGTGTTTGTGTTCAAGTATCTGGTAAATTGACCAAATGCCCAAATGATAAAAACTTCATGGATTCCATGATAGACAGATGAAAAATCAGATGTTTTTTTGGTACTTGAAACTTTTTTCTGAATCAAAGCTGTTTTAATTTGTTTTATTTCAAGTGGTCCTTTATGCATTATTCTTATTATTTACATAGGGCTGGGCAATAAATCAGTAATGATAATTATCACAATATAATTTCCTTCATAACAATATAATAAATGTTCTATATAATGTTCAATACATGTTTTATGTAATTAATTTGAGTCATGAACAAATTAGCACTTCCTTTTTCCATTAAGAAATTTATTTTGTTGAGGAAAAGGGACTGAAAAAAAATTTTGGATAATTTTACTCATGCATATTTGTGGAAAATTCATTAATAAATCATAATTGTTTTGAATATTTTACATCAGATTTGTGAAGTGATCCTCTGAAGAACATTTATCGAGATAATTATCGATATTGAATGATATGAAATGTTTTTATCATGATATGGTTTTGGCCATATCTCCCAGCCCTGTGTATACAGATATTTATGACATGTTGATCTGTTGCTCACATTATGTTTTCTAGCTTGTGTAACTTTTGTATCATTTATTTTTTTAGTCTCTGTTATTTTGTATGCTTTGAAAAGATATGGTTTTGTTTGTTTGGTTATTCCACCCAAATTATTTCTGACTTACCTTTTGATATTTCTTCATTGAATTCAGATTCTGTTGGAAGTTGGGGCGTCTTTAGTATAATTGCCCAATGTGATGTTTTTGTCATGAATATTATACTGTATTAGCTGTTTAATCAGGCCTTGCTGATTTCCAGGCTGTGATGAACAGAATACACACTATCAGTGTTCCCTATGCAGTAATGAAGGCTTGTCCCCTCTCCTGGGTACAGAGGGTCCACATCCACAAAGGTAAATTACTTACTGATACCTCAGCTTGAAAAAGGCCATACAAAAGAACTGAATGTACAACATGACAACGCGTTTACGCTCCTGCAGCTCGTATAGCTTTGGTGAAGTGCCGTGATCTACACTGGGCCATGATGGCTCATCGGGACCAGAGAGACACCAGTCTGGCTTCATTACGGATGCTGATTGTTGCTGACGGTGCTAACCCCTGTGAGTACCTCATGACCCCCAGCTTTGTAAAACTATGGGCTTTCGAACAACACAAATTAGATTTAATATTTTGAATCCCTTTTCTCTTTCTGTCCAGGGTCGGTGTCTTCATGTGATGCCTTCCTGAACGTGTTTCAGTCCCACGGGCTTAAACCTGAGGTTATCTGTCCCTGTGCTACCTCCCCTGAGGCCATGACAGTAGCTATACGCCGGTATGTCACTGACGCATATCCCATTTTCATGTTGGATATTTTCTCAAACTCAAACTTTCTCAAAGTCCCACCTACCTACCATTTCTCCCTCCTTCCTATTCTTACATCCCCAATTTTAATCCAATGATGAATAATAAAAGCTGAAAAAGAAAAAAACATGACACACTGCTTCACTCATGGTTGATTTTTATATTTACTGCTCTGTCAGGGTAAGACTGTATGTGTATGTGGTGGTGGACGTGGACAGGATTTGCAGATCTGTGAGAGCAGATGTGATGGATGGAAATATTCATGTTTGAGTGAACTCTCTCCTGTGTAGACCGGGAGTCCCTGGCGCACCCCTCCCTGCCCGTGCCATTCTTTCCATGGGTGGCCTGAGCCACGGTGTCATCAGGGTCAACACAGAGGACAAGAACTCCGCCCTGACTGTACAAGATGTGGGGCATGTCATGCCTGGAGGTGAGGATAGAAAGAAAGATAAACAAGTCACAAGGAAAGCATGAAAAACAAATGACAGACGTTTGCTTGTAGGCAAAAAAAGGGCAAAAAACGCACTCATGACTTCAAGTATGTTGTCAGAATTGTAAGCCAAATAAACAAAAATGAATATTTGTGGAAAGGATTGATTAGGAACACAGGAAAGAGTGGTGCGTTGAAGCCAACTCTCAAATCGGAGATTTGTTGTAGCTTTCTGCAAGCACATGAACACACCATCAAGAAAACACTCTCGACTGCATTAACACAAGATGATGAGATAACTTTGACAAAAAAAATTAAATAAATGGCATAATCCTGTGATAGGCTGTTTTACTCGCATAAACGGCTGCGAGTAAAACTTATGGTATGCTTTGGAAAATGTTTAATAGTAATGTAAAATGTATACAGTTTCTTGATGTTGATGACAAAGTTTTTTTATTACAGTGTCATGTATACAACTAGGTTCCACAAAACCCTCGCTCCACTTCATGTCTACAACAAAATTTATAAGTTACTGATTAAACATAATCATGCAATTATAGCCATACTGAAACCTCTCCAAATAAAGGCTAATTAAATGGTCCATCTTGTCTGCTGACATTTGTAAGTAACTTACACACCTCAAAATGAAATAACCATCCAAATTTTTGATTGTCACTACACGACAAAATTTCATGGATTTGTGAAACCACATCATTAAAAATTGATGCTCTTCTATCATTATAGTATCAATATTCAGAAGACAATGTCCCTTTTCATTTCTCTGAAATCACACAGCTCACACAATCTAAATTCCTTCTGAATATTTTTGTATCTGCCAGCCTCAACAGCTAGAGAAAGAATAAATGTTTTAAAAGTGCAACTATAGATCTTGCTCTTTAGGTAAGCGAGATGCTAACATAAATGTAATATACCTTTTGAGTTATGAAGTCCAATATTTTCAAAATGCTACCTTTTGTGTCTCTCCAGCTCTGATGTGCATTGTAAAGGCAGACGGGCCTCCTCAGTTGTGTAAAACAGATGAGATAGGAGAGATAATAGTAAACTCCCGGGCTGGAGGCAACATGTACTATGGCCTGCCTGGAGTCACCAAAAACACCTTTGAGGTATGAAAGCGGAGTTACACCCACAACCTGCCTATGCTGCTGCTACAGTCTCATATTTTAGAAACTTAATTAATTCACTTTTTGTGATGTATTGCCATCCTCTCTGTGTGTGTATCATCATGTTCAGGTGATACCGGTTAATGCTAATGGAGTTCCCATTGGAGAGATTCCATTTGTGCGGTCAGGACTCTTGGGGTTTGTTGGCCCAGTAAGTAGGACTGTTTCATTAGAGTACAACATCTGTGGTAACTTGAGCCTTCCTGGAAACCATACGTCTCTTTCTGTCTTTGAATGGGTCTCTATACTTAACAGTATAATGACCCTGCTGTGTGTCCCCCCGCTCTGTGCAGGGCAGTCTGATCTTTGTGGTGGGGAAGATCGAGGGCCTGCTGATGGTGAGCGGGCGGAGGCACAACGCTGACGACCTGGTAGCCACCGCTCTTGCCGTGGAGCCAGTCAAGACTGTGTACCGTGGCAGGTGAGGAGATCACCGAATTCTCCTTTACACAAAAATGATGAGCTCCTCTATTGAAGTGTGAATACTAATTTTCACTACTGACATCTACTGGCACAAAGGAAGCACAGCAGGCCCCCCAAAAAATGTCATGTTGCGTTGATGTATAGAAAACATTTAAACTGCTTGTGATTTCCATAGCCTCTGAATAATCTCTAACATATCTGTATGTGTTTCTGCGTTGTGTGTGTGTGTGTCAGGATCACTGTGTTTTCAGTCACGGTGTTCTATGATGAGAGGGTCGTGATTGTGGCGGAGCAGAGGCCAGATGCCAGCGAGGAGGACAGCTTCCAGTGGATGAGCCGAGTGCTTCAGGTGAATCATCTCCTTCCAAATGTTTTGTTAATGTGAGATAAACCACATGGAGCTGTGTGCAGTATTTCTTTTGTGTGTAAATATAAAATACTCAATAAACAAAATCAGGTTCATTCAATACTCCAACACTGCGATGTTCAAGATTTTCATTCAATGTGTCTGTAACAGTATAGAGAAAAAATTCACCATTTTGTCAGCAGAGGTTAAGTTACTTTGACTCCTCAGAATATTCCTTTAGTGTATTTTGTATTTCTGCAAAGTAATTTTTTTCACATCATTTTACTGCTCAACCAACTATGTCAGTCAACTATGGTTTTCTCTGTAGGCTATCGACAGTATCCATCAGGTGGGCCTCTACTGTCTAGCTCTGGTCCCGGCCAACACCTTACCTAAAACACCCCTGGGTGGCATCCATATCTCTGACACCAAGCAGTTCTTCTTAGACGGCAACCTGCACCCCTGCAACATCCTGATGTGTCCCCATACCTGTGTCACCAACCTGCCCAAGCCCCGCCAGAAGCAGCCTGGTAGGTGTTGCATATCTGGTAAAACAAGCCTGTGAAATGTGTATTAAGCTCTTTTATGGTTAAGGTATAAAAAAGGACTGACCATGTCGGCAAAGATGAGAGGAGCTGCTGATTGTTCTGCAAGAGTCAGTCAGGATATAAAGTGTTTTGTAAAATAAGGGCCTGGTTGTGGGGTTACATAACTCGTTCATAAGAGTTTCTGAATTTGGGATAGTGCTATTCCTGCCGTGTTGGCACTGGCTGTGGCGAAGCTGAGCAAACGTCACACAAGAGTTGTTTTTTAATCTGTCATAAAACAGCAAAAACATGACACATAAATATCACCAAAATCTATCCAATATGAAATAATGACATGCAGTGAAACACCAAAATAAAACAAAATAAAACAACCTATAAGCAACATATAACATGAAAAAAGTGTTTTAGTGTAAAATTAAAGCATGACATAAAAACACTACAAGTAAAAATAACTTATTTTCACAGTGGTCCTGGCGCCCCCCTGAACCATTATAATACAAAGACTGCTGTGCCCCTGCTACACTGCACACTTACATGAAAGTTGTAATATGTAGATTTAAGTACTGTAGATAACATTATTACTCATTATACAAACAGCACCTTTTTTACCAAAGTACTGAATACAGATCACTCCTCTTTCCATTTCCATGATCTCTGTACTTAAAAACACATTTTATTTAATGCAGTTTTTATACTTTGTATTCTCACAGGATTAGTTTTGTTGGCAGATCTCTGTTGGCTTACCCAAACTAGTAATGCTGTTAAAATGTTTTACTTTCCAGACTAATGTCTCTTTGGCTAAAACTTAACCTATGAGGGCTGCTGTATAAATGATACTGTATTACACTCATCTCTCTCTCACACTCATTTTTCTTATAGTTGGCGTAGGTCCTGCATCCGTGATGGTGGGCAACCTGGTGGCAGGAAAGAGGATTGCCCAGGCCGCAGGCAGGGACCTCGGCATGATTGAAGACCAGGATCTTGTCCGAAAGGTAGTGTGACCATGAATGCCGTAACTCTCACTTTCAACCTGCCGCTACCTCCATATTACCTGTAACTCTGTGTAACCATATTCCACACTGTTTTCAAAAGAGTCACATATGCACGTCCTTCATAATCAGCAGGAAACTTGTGCACCAATGCTCAGAGTGTGTTATGATGGTAAATAGTTTGGTTTGGAGACTTTCCTCTGCCAGTGTAACCATGGCCTAGTCTCAGTCCCAGTTTTATAGATAAAAACAAAATCTGGACTCTTCTCTCTTTCTGCTCCCATCTCTCTCTGGATGTAGCTCTGTATGTGGCCCACCGTGATGGTAAGAATTATGGCCCCCATATGACATCTTCCCCACACCTTTTGTTTATTCTCGTCATGCTTTAATGTATATTGTACTGTGGTTTTATTTTGTGTGTTAAAATGTGACACAAGCAAAAAAAGTGCATGTTTTAAAATCTGTTACAAAAATGCACCTTCTGTAGCTTTCCCTTGTTTTACTGCAGACGTACCTTTCACATCCTAAGTTATTGTTCATTATTTTAAGAGCACGATTGGCTCTGAGTGAGTGGTATAAGTTGTTTTCACGTTGGCATGTGATCATTTCTGCCAGACAGCTGTCTAGTGAGATATGCAGTCTCTGAGCAGCACTTTGTGTTGTTTTATTTAGGTCTTCCATCAGTACAAAGCTCCTCCCTGTATACATCCTCTGTGGTCGTGTTTGTAGAATTGTATACAGATTATCAAACCCCCTCAGATGTACAGTACATACTGTACATGTAATATTTTTTCTTTTTATTTCAGCACCAGTATCTGTCAGAGGCTCTACACTGGAGAGCACAGACAGACCCAGATCATGTCCTCTTTGTCCTTCTTAATGCCAAGGTACCACGTATTTTTTCTATATATCTATATCTATATCTATATCTATATATATACATATCTATATCTATATCTATATCTATATCTATATATCTATATCTATATCTATATCTATATATCTATATATATATCTATATCTATATATATATATATATATATATATATATATATATACTTGAACTGTAATAAGTTATTGCTACTTGAATTACACCTTGTGTTTCTGGTGACCTTGTCTATCCTCCTCTGTCCATTATTCAGGGTGTAACAGTAGGCACAGCGACCTGCGTCCAACTTCACAAGCGAGCAGAGAAGATAGCTGCAGCGCTCACTGAGAAAGGCAGCATCAACACTGGAGAGAACGTAGTGCTGCTCTATCCTCCTGGTAGGTCCTGCCTCTGGTTTCCTGTCTGTGTCTACATATTAATTAATTATTCCGTATTAATTATTTTGAAATGTGGATAGTTTTCTCTCTCTTTTTTAAACTCAGCCTTTTGCCTCTTTCTCTCAGGAATTGATTTGATAGCCGCCTTCTACGGCTGTCTCTACGCTGGATGTGTTCCCGTAAACGTCAGACCTCCGCATCCTCAGAACCTGGCAGCCACACTGCCAACTGTCCGCATGATTATTGATGTAAGTGTGTGTGCTCTTTTGCATGTGTGTTATTGAGTGCTCATGAATTTGTGAGTACATATGTGTGTTAATTCATTTAAAATCTAATATCAGGGTCTTATTAGTTGTGGCCTATATGTAGATTTTACAGTTTCCTTGAAATGTTTTCCATCTTTAAATTGCATAATTTCAAAGGGCAGTCTTGCGTGTCCCGTTGTATTTTAGATTTTATATCTGTAGAATGTCTCATTCAGCGTATCCCTATAATATAAAATCTGGGGGTTTTTTGTTCTCAAAAATCAAGTTCCAGTTGGGCCATAGGAAGATTAATTGTGGTGTGTGTGTGTTTACAGCTGTTTTTGTCATTCATTTTCACCAATTTGTAGCAGCTTCCCATGTTCAGATGAATCATGCTGGTGATGTTTTGTTACCAGGTCAGTAAAGCTGCATGTATCCTTACCACTCAAAATCTCATGAGGACTCTTCGTTCCAAAGATGCTGCTGCTTCTGTGAACATTAAAACTTGGCCAACAATCATTGACACAGGTAAGATATAAAAAAAAAAGAGTACAAGTAACCAGTGACAGTGAGCCAGCATGAACAATGGTAGGATGCTTATTATTTATGCCTGTGCTTTGCTACTGTGACATGTCAAAATATCTTTGTAAAAAAGGCCTATTCTCAAAAAAACCCTCATATGTGAATACTACATAAAGAAATTGGATGCCTCATGGTTCATCAAAAGAACTTGTCCAATGAATTTGAAAAATAAAAAATCCTTTCTGTTCATCAGTTTAAAGTTTAATTTTAACAAATATTTTAACCTTCAATCCACATTAGCTGTGCAAAGTTTTTGTATATCCACCTCATTTATTTTTGCAGTAGTGAAGTGAAGTATTTGTAATAAGAAATGACTGTACCCCTGATGTATAAATACATGAAGGGTTTACAGTAGCTGACTTTCTTGTGAGTTAAACTGAAGACAGGCTTATCAGTTGCTGTAAGTAGCCGTCATAGTGAGTGTACAGTTGTGTATGAAGTGCACAGATCTGTCAGAAATTTGTGTCAGTTTTTGTAGACCGTTTGCTGTGACAAGAGTTTCCGCATTAAGACAAACAGGAAGCGGGATATTTCTCTGCAGTGCTTTCTCCTGTTATTACCAAAATTGCTCAGTGGGTAGACAAACTTGTGGGTTGATAAGTGCTTGGTGCACTTTTGGTCGGTTTCTGCTTGCACCTATATTGTAGTCAAGTTGGTTTTCCTATTATGATATATATTATTTTTTTTATTTCTCTGTGGGCATTTTGTTCTGCAAAGCTCCTTCTTACAACATCTGAATGAGTTACGTAGCCAATGAATAATTTCTGAATCTTACCAGTATCAGAGCAATAACTGGCAGCATAAAATGCATCTGGTCATGATTCTTATTTGATGAGTCATTATTGCTCAGTATAATATAATGTTGACTTTGTTCTCTGTTAACCATTTGCAGATGACCTTCCTCGCCGCCGGCCTCCACAGATCTATAAGCCGCCCACAGCGGAGATGATTGCTTATCTTGACTTCAGTGTGTCCACTACAGGCATGCTCACTGGGGTAAAGGTGAGACAGATGAGCTTCACTTATTATATAATAGTGCTGTGTTTGTTCTTAACCCCAATCCAATTTCTACACGCTTTACGTCTGCACTACTGAGCTCTTACATGTCTCTCTCACTCATTTCTTGGGTCTCCAAACCTTAAAGTGGTAATATAGATTTGTATAATAACAATGTATCAATGTATCATCTGGTGGTAAGAAACACAACTCCAAATGAATGATAAAGTGGTGGTTGTAGCAATAAGCAACTGTTTGCTAACAAGTTGTATTAAATTAGAAGTTGATATGTCATTAGGTGCGTTTGACTTAATGCGGCGCTGTGCAGAGCTGACTTAACGTGATGCATGCAGACTTAAAACAAGGCATGCTGGTTAGAAATCGTGTCTGACTTCAGCCCACGCTGCAAAACGTCCCCATGACACATGACCAGTGGTGTAGTCTACGTGATACACAGGTTTACGCCATATACCCACTAGGAACGGTCAAAGATTTCCGTATACCCGCTTAAAATAGCGAGATGATACGTAACAACATCGTTTTGCGGCAGAACTTTCACACGTTCATTCATAAGTTCACTCCGTGTTGTGAAGCTCTGAATTGACGTTTGCTGCCTCTGTGACCTGTGACCGGGATCTGACGTCAGCTACCAAACAACAACACAGCTGCGTGGCGGTCACTCTGCGCACGTTTGAAATTAACTAAGGTGAATCAGTGAAGGAGATGTGAAACGCAAGCAAATTCAAACTACACTCTTTCAGTGTTTTCGTAAGCCTGCAGCTAAAGCTGCTGCCGCTCTGGGTGACACTGCAGCTGCAGCAGATGACACGAACGTTAAAGATACTGAAAGTTAGAAAACGAGCCAGATGAGGCTGATGTTATCGTAACGTTACCTGGTGAGTAAAAACATTATATAGGCCTATGATATCATTAACGCTATCAGTAACAGAACTGGTCGATTGAATTGAACTAACGTTAATGTGGTCAGTGAATGCCGGATTGTGTGTGTGTGTGTGTGTGTGTGTGTGTGTGTGTGTGTGTGTGTGTGTGTGTGTG
>JAPMOB010244211.1:0-31465 GCA_029875015.1 Lepomis gibbosus | reverse complement strand
TAAAAAAAAAAAAAAAAAAAAATCAAAAACCATGAACGGAAAAAAAACCTTTTGTAAACACGGCACAATAAATAGATCAAACAGCAGGTTCCGCACCATGCATGTGAGGACATACATTTTTCTGTGGTACAACTTTCACACCTCATACTCGCACCAGTTGCAGTTTGTCGTTGTCTTTTTAATTTTGATTTTTTTTTTCTCGAGTGCAAAACATCACAAATGAACAATTCTGTATTCAAGTAATGTTATATACAAGAACGGGGGTGGGGGAGGGGGTATTACAAATATGCAGTACTGTACATATAATTGCCATATTAAGAATTTACAGACGATCTCTTATTAACAGTAACAAATAGGGAAATGGGGGCAGAGGGGAAAAAAGTTGTACGAGACGAGCATTGCAATTAAGTCCCAAAACAGTTACCATGGAAACCCAGGCTTGCCGCGCTCTTTCCACCATTACTTGCTTTTCACGACTAACGAACGATGCATAGCACCTAAAAAAAAAAAAAAAAAAAAGAACAAAAAGGACTTTCGCTTCCCCCGTGCTGCAGACGGGAGGCTACGTAACCTCCATGGCCATTGTGTTCTCTGATAGACTGTTCAGTGCTGGCTTGTCTTGTTCGTGGTTCTCCCTGAGGACAAAACAAGATGACAGTAAGAAAAACAGCAAGTAGTTGGCATTTAAAATGGATTACATTAATGTACTAATCGCCACTGTAAAGACTTATAGCAGTTATCTGGATTGTTTCAAAGTTCTATAAAGAACTTTGAGAGGCTTTGGTATGAGGTTCTTGTTTATGTTTCTGTTGTACTTCACAAACTGGGGGTGTTTTGGATATACCGCATTAAAAAAAAAGGACAATTGATACTGATTTTAAATCAAGTTCATTCAAACTTAAAAGGAACAAGTGCTAGTTAGCAAAAAGAACTTCCATCCAAATGAAAACAGCTGTGTGTGTTTGAGTGCAAGGCTGCAAGTGTTTTGTTTTTTCAAAGATGTGAAATGGAAGCGCTGACTTTGTCACAAAGTCCAGATATACTGTAGTAACTTCTAAAAGACTATGGACAGGGAATGTTTCCCTGGCTGACCCCCTTTAATGTTCTCACACTGGTTGCAGGTTTTTTTTTGCTCACCTGGGCACTATGTCCAGCGGCGAGGCCGAGGCCGTAGTGACCTTGGGTTTCTGACAGTTGGCGGTGGCGGCAGCTGTGTGGGCGAGCTTTAAGGCGGATGTTGACATGGTGGCGCTCAGCGTCCGGGGGGCGTGGACACGCTTGCTGGCGGGAACACCCAGACGCAGGCTGTTGTTTCCCAGCAGGACCTGAGTGGTGGCGGTGTTAGTGGTGTTGGCAGGGTGGGCGGTGCCGTTGTTGTTACTGGTAGTGGAGGTGGAGCTGCTGGTGGTGCAGGGGTGAAGCGAGGTGGGCGTCAGGGTAGTAGTGGGTGTGGTCGGGGCAGCGGGGGAAGGAGACGCTGTGCTTGAGAGGTGCAAGCCCTTGTAGACACCTGAGGGGTGAAAAGATCCCGGGTGGTGATGGGGGGTTGGGATTTGAAAGGTTGTGATTATCAATTGGTCCTTAAGGGGGGGGGGGGGATCATGTTATCTATAAAAGGAAACTTGAAGCACTGAATGCAACGTAGCATTTAAATACATTAAAACCTTTAAACCCATTATTTTCAATATGTACATGGTAATCCTTTATAATCAATGAAAATTAGCTGTTATGAATGTGTGCACAGGTTTGAAGGATGCCATGTTAATCCAGCTCAATGCATACTTTAAAACTGTGCACAGCATTAAATATCTACAGTGAGGCAGAAGGTAATTTATGAGCTGCATTTATTCCTTTTCACCAGACTCACAAAGAGATTAATCATTAGAATACAAATTATTTCACAGTGATTACTTGTCTCTAAGTTTTTCTGTAGTTTTATCTGTAAAGGGCAGATCCTCAGTGCACCGTGTTCATCTGCAGAATAATCTCCAATGAAAATTCCATTGTCACTTTGCTCAGCTATCTCCTAAATCCCGCAGCCTTTGTTCAGTCTGCTTTGCGCTCTTATCTGCTCTTTCTGTATACCCCATTATGAACTGTAATTACTTTACACTCATCGTTTGCTTTGTCTCTTCGGTGTCACTGTATTGCACATTTGAAGTGCACTTTAAATTGTTTTGTGTTTCTGTAACTTTGTGGTTGCATTATTTATCAAAAGGTACAAACAATCACAAACAGGGAATTGTTGGCGTATCCTGACAGTAATTACACATTCCCAGTGTCTTGTGGTTGTGAATAATCACGATGGTTAATAATGAAGTTAATCATTCAGACCAGTGACCACCTCACTGAATAAAATAACTATTCAAGACATTACTGAGTCCTTTTAACGTTTGCTAATGAGGAGGGTCGCAAGACAAAACATTTTCGGCAATCTTGTCATTAATCGCCTCTTTTTCAAAGCTCAAATCTACGACCAAGGTTAGCAGCAGTTGTCTGGAGTGTTGTCATACCTGAGGGAGAGAGGACGCCATTGACTCCGCCTCCCAGGGCTAAGTCCTCCTTGGTTTTGAGAACCAGCAGTTGGTCGGCGGTGACTAGGGCTGAAGCAGCGAATTGAGCCCTAGCCTGGTCTAACGTATTCGCCAGGCCCTGTCGGAGGAGAAGAAAGCTATTAAAGTCACTGATGATGGGGGGGGGGCACAAAAACTCATACCATGTTCAACCTGAACAGACTGTGGGATACTGACATGTGTGCTGTTTGTAGTGGCGGTGCTGTTGGCTTGCTGTTGCTGCTGGATCTGCTCCAGCTGCTGTTTCTGCATCAGGGCCAGCTGCTCCTGATGCTGCTGGTACTGTTCGGCTGTGAAAGCTGAGAGACACAAAAGTTTGTTACACACAAGATTTCGAAATAGATTTCAAATGCTGCTTCAACACAGGGTTTCTAATACCCAAAGCAAGAAGACACACACAGATAAATTTAAAAAGAAAAAACTAAACAAAAAAAAACGCCCAACACGTTGCTAGATGTAAATGCAGAAACAAAGCAGGAGTAGTGTGTGAAGAGGAGCCACGGATGGGCTGAGTTTGAAAAACCTCAACACCTTTCTCTAACATTTACAAGATATTCTTAAGTACCAGTTATTTTGGGAAAGTGAAACTACTTTTCTGCTGAAAAACATTATGGCCTGGTAATGGAAAGTTGTGAAAGAGGCATAAATGACAAGCACTGAGTCATCCAGACAGACCAATCACACAGTGTATGGACATGCAGCTATTTTTGCCTTTTTGGTAACCTGCATGTTCACACCTTCTAGCCTCTTGCAAACTGGCAACCCAGTGGCATCAGCTCCACGTAACACCATGTGAAGAGTCACTGTCCAAACAGAAATGTCATCAGTGATGCATGAAGCTGTCTGAAACACACCGTCTTTGTCTTTACCCTATGCTCGAGGATATCCCAGTTCAATAAAACATGGACATAAATATCTGCTTTCAGTTTACTTATGGTGAATGAACCAGCAACTTTTCCAAGCACTGCCAAATCTTCAGCTCTCTGCGGCTCTATGGCTCCGAGTACAGCACACAACACGCCCACCCAATACTGCCTCCATTGTTAAGGCAGCTGCCAAAAAAAAGACTAACAGGGAAACTACAATGAAGTTCACAGACTTCAGTGGCGAGACATATTTATCCTGTGAATAACATGGTTTTAAGTCTTTCTTTACTGGCTTTCTATTGATTACAAAGTCTTATTCCCGCATTTCAAGGTATTACATGGCTTTGTGCCTCAATGCAGTATTGATCTGTTCATTCTCTGAGGCTTTCAGTTCTCTACTTCACAGGTTCCAGGACTCCTCATCACTCTGTGCAGTTGAAAGTCACCGCTCGTACTCCAGCTGGTACACGCTTCATGCTTGTTTCATGCAATCTGCCTCTGTCTTTTTTAATCAAAATACTGCAACCATTAATTCAGCACTGCTTACAATCTACATTTACTGCTGCGTTAACCGCTACTGTAGTCACTCTGCACACATGTGTTAACATGAGTTTCTTGCTAAATCTCTTGTTCATTATGTGCATCAGTTTTTCAAGAAGAAATCAATAAGCAGTTGATTTTCCTGCACATCAAAACATGCACAACTCCTGTAAACTGCCTGTACAGACATCAAGACACCAAGTGCCTGACTGCCCTCCTAGTACCACCACCAGGGACCTGTGGCATATAGTGTGTATTCAACGCTCCACGCACCTCAACAAATCATGCACCTCATGAATTTATTTATCAAACCCAGTTTTAATTGACACCTTGTGGACTGGGTGGGGTGGGAGGAGACGCAATGTGAATGCCAAGCAACAGCTCTATTTGATAAACAACAACAAAAGCTGGAAGACAGCAGGAATATTGTTTGTTTGCAGGGTTTTAATTGGAGGACCAAAGAAAGAATGATCACCACAATTCAGGTTGGAAAAAAAAAAAAAGAGGGAAAAAGAAAATATGGTAGTAAACAGGAAGCAGTCTGACCTGTGCATCCTGAATAATGTCATGGATGGATAGTTGCTAATTAACTCTGATTTAGCTTGGATCTAAAAAGGTCAGTTCACTTAGAGTACTACACTGACACAGTTGTTTGTTCATATGCCCCGGTTTGAACATCTCAATTAAATTTCATTTAAGCTTCTAGTATTCAAGAAATAGATTTCAAAAACTCAAAAGAAACTACTGTTTCCATAATCCACTGACCTTGCAAACACCTTTCATTGAGACTACATTTTACAGGAAAAACAATCCATGTGACACTTGATAATCCAGTAATTGGGACACTGTTTTGTGGGAAAACACACTGCTGCGTAATTTTTCAAGATTTGTCTCAGCACAAAATTGATTTTTAACCTCCACTGCCACCACTTGGCATAGCTAAATACCACTAGGGCTGAAGAAGACAATGTTTTCTATTTGTAAAATGGGGAAAAACCCTATAAAGCAAGCTCATAGGTAGAAGATAAGTGGTGCCAGTGGTGTGCGTGTGCATGTGTCCTGTTTTCATAATTAAATAAAAGTCATTCATCAAAGCAGAGATGCTCTGCAACCCCAGGCTAAGTTAAGAACAACAACAACAACAACAGTAGTACCTGACAGAAAGCATCCATAATGTTTAAAGGCAGCCAATCCACTTACCAGCAATGGGTGCGGGAGGGGGGATAACCCTCACAGGGCGTTGGGAGCCGAAGGGCCGTCCCCCAGCTGCGGAGGCAGAGACTGGGCGCTTCAGGGCACGACTCAACTTCCTGAATAGCGGGTGGGCATTGTCCAGCTCATGTAGTGGTAGTGTCCGTGGTCTAAAGTGCCTCCATCGACACGACTTTATATTCAACAGTATCTGACTGAGGTCCGTGGAAGAGGGAGAGGAAATAGAGGACTTGAAGGAGGAGGAGCTTCTGTCTGAGGTATTTGTTTCTGAGGTACTGGCAAACTTGTCGGTGGCCGGCGAACGTGAAGTAGTTGTAGGAGGAAGAGGAGAGGGGGGAAGAGGCAGGTCAAGCGTTTCTGGATCCTGTCCGTGGAAAACGTTGTCATAGTCCGTGTGCGCCCTGTCCAGCAACACCCTGCGAGACAAGGAGAAGTCTTGTCTCAGGTCTTGTGCTTGGACACTGGATCAATACAGATAACCAGCCTTGTCTCACATTTCAAAAGCTTCTTTCTGGGGTTATGTATGAAAGCCTTCTTCTTATAATAAGACTAGTACTTCATCTACTAATTAATCAAGTACTTGCAATGGTAAATGAAGAAAGAGCAGCTCTTCTTTCATTGTTGGGAAATACAAGTTGTCAGCAGCTTCAACTATCAACCACCATTTCCTGTGAGAACTAAAATCGTACAATAAAATGCTACGTCTAACATCCCACTGCACGTGCCATTAACGAGGTATGCAATTAAGAAGTGAACAACATGAGACAAAGTGCTAATCTGACAAACAGGAACTTAAGTGACCTGCCGCCTCGTCCCACGCGTCGTCGAGCCATGCCGAGGCAGCGCCGCGGCACTGTGAGCGTGGTGAGACTGTAGCGAAAGCGAGGTTCTGCCAAACCGTCCTCCCAGGGTCCACACCACGGCCAGCTACCCACACGATCCTGATGAGCCTGGAAACAGACGGGATGTTGATCGTCATTCAGTGTCTTAGTAAAGAACTTAGTCCACTGTGTGAACTGAATGACTTGCACATTGAGATCAACTTAAAAATCTGTAAACTGAATATTTCACAATATTTCATGTATTCTCCTGCTGGAAATAAACCTTGTTATAATATAACAACTCTATGTGGATAATTATTCCTGTTCTAACCAGTGCTTGCAAAGAGCATTTAAAAGCATCTACAACCTCAGGGCACCTCTGCTGGGACATCATGCACCCTTAAACCCACCACCGAATAAAAGTAAAGCTCTGATATGTTTTTTTAATATCAGCTGTGGATTACCACAGTACTTACAGCGTAGTACTGGCAGCCTGCCTTCCTGCGAAAGGCATATGCACCGTCTGGGTCGTTCTCCTCCTCTGCTTCTGATGAGCCTGAGTGCAGCTGTGGACACAGATGTTAGAGGTTAAGGGTCAGACAAAGGTCACTGGAAGAGCAGATTTTATAACACTGAAACCACACGTTTTGGCTTAAATACATATCCCAACCACTCGCCTCATGTGGTTTTGCAGTTTTGAGTGGATTTCTCAGCACAAAGGGCAGAGTGCAGTGACAGAGGGCAGGCAAGTTTTTAAGCCTGGTAGTCAACGAGTTATATCAGGACATAGTAGCTGTTGCCACGTTTTTAAAAGCATCTTTTCAAAATCATGTTTCTGGAAATAATGATAAGGGCAATCCACAAAACAATTATGTATAACAATTAATATTATCCAGAGAATTTGCTTGAAGAGCAAACACATGTGCAAATGATACAGTGTTTGTGAGATGAGCGGTCTTGTTTGCTCTGCACAGTGTGCTTGGCTTTGCAAGAAGGTACCTGGGAGAAGGGCTCGTCATCTGAGCTGGGGAAGTCGTACTGGTTCAGGTCCTTGGCATTGAAGACGACAGGACCCGTATGGTGTGGAGTGCCTGACGACAGTGGCAACACCTTCTGCTTCTTCTCATACTTTCTCTTCTGACGGGGAACTTCCGTCTTCTCAGGCTAAAGGAGGAAAAGAACGATAACTCGTTAGACTCAACAGCACCTTAAAAACACACATTTAGGACGCCTAGAGCAATCTTTAATCTTGTACACAGTTTTCTTAAAATATTACTCTCAAACTAGTTTGAAAATGTGACTGGTAATGTTAGACATTTAATGTTATTTGAGACAAACATTCTCCAAATTATCAAGTCCAGTGTCACAATCCTGGTCTTAACAGTGAGCCTCACCTTGGACTTGTAGTCCTTGAGGTCCATGTGGTCCTGGTGTCGGTACTGGTTGGTGAGAGGGACCAAAGGAATGATCTGTGGCCTCACCAGGGCCCGCTCAGCCAACACCTCTGCCATCACCTCACCACCGTAGTCTGACATGACGTTTCTGGAGCAGAAATGGGGAGAAAGGATTAGCCAGAAAGAAAAAAACCTCTTTGCATTTTTTTTTGACCTTTTAACATTACATTTTGGTCCAAACAGCACAGCAGAACGAGCTTTAATTATTCTTTTATCTTTGTTTTAAACTGAGCAGTCACTCCCACTTTTTCCTTCTTAGCGTCACCACCCTGCCAACCTGCTTTTGTTTTATTTCTGTATCAATGCATTGCGGGCGCAGCCTCGGAGGCAGGCTCACCTCTTCTCAAAGATCTCCAGTGTGAGGTGCAGCAGCTCTCTCTTGCTTTTCTCCCTCCTTTTGATCATTTCCAAAATGGTGACGGCTCGGCTGAGATCCCTGCGTAGCTTCAGCATCTTTTCATAGGACGCCTCGTCATTCTTACGGTTCTGAGTGCAGAAGGAAGGAACAGGTTTAGGCAATACTCAACAAAATACATAAACACGCTATAATGATTAGATCAACATTTAGAAAGTTGTTTGGATGAACACAAACAGGTTCCTAAGATCATCGAGTAAACAGCAAGGCCAAATTCTTCATGTGACCACTTGGTGGCATATACATCCTTTACAAGCAGGTTGAACTACTGTTTAACAGCGTTTGCCCTGCGTTCAGCAGAGCAGTGCCACTAATTAGGTGCAGGGTTTCTCAGACTACAGCGTCACTTTGGTAGGCTGGGAGCAGGGGTGGAAATTGAACAGCCGCCAAGTTCCAAATGTGGGTAGGTTTCCTGTTTGGCGGCTAAAGGTTGAAAGGCTACCCGCCACATCGTAAACGAATTCAGTGTGATATCGCCATATAATAGCTTTTTGACGTTACCTAACAGCAGATCAGCGTTTTTTGTTGTGTGTCGCACTTAAATTGGTCCCCGCTGTACCGAGGGATCTAAAATTGTGCAACATATGCGTTAGGGGCGTTCATTGGTTATCGTTTATATTCATCTCATGTTTGACTGGCGTGGATATGTAAGGGAGTGGGCGTTAGGGGATTGGAGTCGGGAGCTGTTAAGTCATGCTTGGAGTACCTGGAGTGTTTTTAGCATTTAGCTAGCTAGCTACCACTGTAATGTGCATACCGGTCAACCCTCCCGTTTTCCCTGAGCTTCTCCCGTATTTCACAGTTCTCTCCCTGTGTCCTCCAGTTAAAATATTTCCCCGTAATCTCCCGTTTATTTACACCTGCTGTTTGCTACGTTCTCCTCTGGTAAAGCCAGTGGGGCAGCATGTAGAACAGCTCTGTTACAGTGATGGGAAGTCAACAGCACCCGCAATTAAAAGAAAAGAAGTGCGATTGGTTCAGGACAGATGGAGATTGCTACACAGAGTATATTTGAGGCTGAAGCAGAACATAAAAAATTAATGAGGAGGTTCAAGTTCAATGATAAAGCTTGATTAAGAGTGAGCAGTGATGAGATTTTGATTAATCATTAATATGCTTCTTGTAAGTTTATAAAACAATTTACTGTTATGTTGTAAGTACATTTTATAGGATTAAATTAAGATTGCCTTTTCAACATAATTCCTCATTATCTCAATTAAAAGTTCTGAAACAATTTTTTACGTGACATAAATAGGCAAGTTATTATTTTGGCCAGTAAAAGATATGTTTAGCCGGTGGATTTTTTCATCCACCAGTCCCACTGGCGAGTGAGCCAAAGTGTTAATATCCACCCCTGGTTGGGAGGGTGCTTTTATCAGACTTTACCCACCACGGTATGCTCGAACAGTCTTGGCCGTGATGTTTTGTTTGTGTATGTATTCAAATACCTCTGATGGGAACTTCAGTCTCTTCAAATAATCTGTAAGCTAATTTACTTTCAATCACACTTTCATAGAGAAGCTCGTCTTGCTTAGCAGAGAAATAGAAAACAATTTAAAAGCACATGCCCTTGAATTCATTCTGCCGGTAAAAGCTGTACTGACTGACACAAAGCGAAGGCATTATACTCTCTAAGTGACGTAAGATGCCATTCATCGAACATGGTTGCAATGCCTGAAAGCATTCTTTCAGGATCAGGTATTAAGATTCACTTTGATCCACATCACAGATTAGTACAGTTACAGTGTGTTCAATGCAGAAAACTGGATCAAACTTATCTGACCAGGCTTCACAAAAGACAGTGAAACGTAATCAGTGTGAAAATGTTTCCATGTGAGGAGGAAACCTGTCTAACATGACAAAATATTTCCTGCTACATGGTATGAGTGTGAACCGATTCTTTGTCCCGAGTCAAAAACAAAAAACACCAACACAAAGAGCTGGTATGAACTGCCACTAGTATGTAAAGACTACGGACCTTCCTGGTCTGCATCTTCTCTGTGCGCCGTCGGAAGGCCACATAGGGGTCACTGGTGCTGGAGCCGTCCCGTTTCTCCTGCTTGACGGTGGGGATGAGAGAGTTGGCCTTGCTGTTTTTCCTCTTGCGGCTCCAGTAGTCAAAGACCTCCTTGATGAGCTCATCATCCTCCTTCAGCAACAGCTTGGCCTCCGGAAGGCTCACCAGCTAAGAAATGCAGACGGGAGTTACATTTTGATAATTAAAATGCATTTACACAGAGGTGAAGGAGACGAAACTGGTACCACACGCTTTTATGCTGAAGCTGTTTTACCGTTAGATGATTTGTGTTACCAACTGTTTATCGTAGGTATCATTGTTTTTCAAAAGCTCACTGTGCATTACTCTAAAGGCATTTCATGGGGCTTTCTTTACAGCTGGCCGTGTTTGGGGGCAGATGGAGACACAAATGGTGCTGACCTGCTGTCCGCTGCCTTTCTCCAGCCGGTCAATCATCTCCTCAAACTGCAGAAAGCTGATCTCCATTTTCTTCTTCAGCTTGTTGACAAATGCATCATCTTCTGAGTCCAGGTCGTAGTCGGGCTGCTCTGTGTCCAAGCTGAAAGCTGCAGGAAGGTCGAGAAACAGGAAATAGACTTTAGACATGGACAGATGGGCAAATAAAACTACAGTCAAGGTTGTACAGGTCAGGTTGTGGACCAGATTTCTCTAAGCTTTATTCTTCAGTCTGAGTGGCTTTTTTTGTATGTTCATGTCCTCCTAGTCACTCTTTTGTAATCCCCATATTGAGAAGCATTTGCTGCAACTGCTTGCTCATGCTTGTGGGTGGAAGATACATTTTTGTCATGACACGGATGCATTCAAATGCTTTTTTGGAATTTTACAAAGAACTTGAAAGTGATCCAGTGCACATGACCTCATTACACTGACAGCAAACTGAGCGGCAGCAGTTAAAATTCAGTTTAATTGGTGAGGTAATGACTGAAGGCTCTGCATGCAGCATTACAAAACATTACCTAGTCGGTTTCCAGCTAAGTTTAATTAGCGTCACTGCTGAACGCTCACTGTGAAATACCAAACGCAGACCTTTTATGAACCTTAACTTTATTGTTGGAAATACATCATAGCACACCGAAAATCACTTATCAAATTACAGACGGACGAACGGGTATAATTTCTGCGTGCAGGCCATAGTGGCTAAATCCCAGGTTGTGTTTCAGATACATATACAAATGTTTTCTTGGCTGTCAATGCCACGCTTTACCTCGAATGCATTTTTAAAAAAGTCATTCAGTATACATAGTGTCAGTTTGGGTTTTACGTTCAGTCACACAGCTAATGTACAAAGAGATGTATACAGCACAACTTCTACTCCAAAACACAGAAGCAGCAAGGGCACCACGTACACCGCAGCCCATATTTAGACTTTATCATTTAATAATCGAGTACTTCAGCTCTGCTACATACCTCTTATCAGACACAAATACAATCGTCCTACACTATAAAATGAAAGCAAGCCTAAAATTATTCACTCTTAGACTGATGACATATTCACCCAACTGTCGTACTGCAACACACAATGACACACCGAGAAACATTTTAAAAAGCTTTCTAGTCTGTCAACAATACCGCTCCCTGTGCGTGGACCTAGTGATTAAGGCATTTTGACCACTAAAAAAGAACAATGTGCCCGTGTCTACAGACACACAACCTTAACAGGACCTAAAACAAAAGCAGCAGCTGTATGAATAAGTAACCGTTGAGAAAACATATCCAGTCATATCGTAACAGACTCTAAAAATACACAGTGGCGACCGAGCCTCCTTGCTGCAGAAGACATAATATTCATTAAACTACACAGGACTGATGGCGCACAGTTAAGTGGAATAAAGGAATAAATGAGTGCTTTAGGAGTACAGCCCAGCACAGTTAGGGACACAATGGATAATTATCGGGCCAGATTACATCAGACTTGCCTTTTCAGAATGAAAGCATAAGGACTGACCGGACAGTATAGACTATCTGACGGTCTGCCAGACACATCTAACCTAGTACATCACAGACTGACCAAACACTTTATCAGACAATTTAATGGAGTCTGCATTCATGTATATATGAAAGCTAAATAATGGACAGTGAATACCTCTGCAGGTCAAAAGATCCATCAGAATAATTTTAGCTGAAGCATAAAATGTGACTCTCTGCACTTTCCTAATAGTCTAGTGTAGCACATCTTCCTGACTCAAAACACAAAATAAAAAGCTATCCACTCACTTTGGTTTTCTAGTTTGTCTCAACCCTAAGTGACCGATGAGGCAGTCATGTCAAACCACCTCAGGCTAATTCAAATAAAGTCTTTCCCTTACTGATTCTCAACATTCACCTCTTAACTCCCAGCCGGCAGTATTTGTCTTTTAATTCAGCAGTGTCTAACAGTAACATCGCAACAAACAAATCAACCAAGCTTCCATCTTGCACAGCTACTGTACTTAACAAAGTCTAGATTAAATTAAAGCAAAATCGCTTTCATACTGAGCTGCCATCGAGGCAAATGGGCACAGCAGATGGATTATTTTGTTGTTGACAAGACTGAAAACACAAGATCTGACACCAGGGCAACTATATAAGATTTTGACTAGTTTTCTATTTTTAGAGATTTGTTTCTTCACTGGAATTACATATGCAGATTTTCAGCATATCAACGGCCACTTTATAAAATGCACAGTGGCATAAAATGCCTACTAGACAGACAAATACATTTTTAGATATTTTGGTACAAACTAAACTTTACAGAGCTGAAAATGATCAATTCTTTGTTTCCTGCGTTTCAAACAGTCTATACCTCTCAGGAAACCCTGGAAAAAAAACAAAAAAAACAAATCGGAGAGCACTTTGGAGAAAACATTAGTCATTTCAGCTTTTAACTGATAACAGTGTCTCGGTTTAGGGTACAACAAATTGCTTTCCTTTGAGAAACAATCACGACAACCACTTGTGAAAGGGACACGGTTACTGAACTGAGCAATCTAACAAACTCATTTTCTTTGATATCATTACTGAACTTGGCAATCTCACAAACTCATTTACCTTGACAAACATGACAACTCATGACACACATGCCTGATGCCATTAAACGGATGAATAGTTGTCGGAATCAATAGACCTCCTTTACTACCTATGGGCTTGTGAATCACTGAGCAGACTCCCATCTTTATGCAGCCACCTTCATAAATCCTGATAGGCCATTTCACTTTTAAAGCCACATGGGTTTAAATGTCATTTCTGGTCACCTTTTTGTTTCAGTTAAGAGTTGTGAGAAATTCGTTACAGCTGTATAGTCAGTCTATCTATCTGTCTCTATATCGCCAATGTGATGAAATGATACAGGTCTAAAGTGATGTTTAAAAATAAAAAAAGTCTCAAAACTTATAATTCCGATAAACAGCCCTCAAGTGTATAATGCATTCAAAATAATTGAGGGGAACACTATTAAACCTAATGGAACCATCTGAGGTCCCTAATTGGCTACATCAAACTCATTTTCTCTGCTTACTGCATCACATATTTGCCATTAGAGAAGCCCACTTACGCTGTATGTGAATTAGCTGCTTTGGCATCTTGAACTCCCCAGGGTAGAGGGATTCGTAGTATGTGATGTTGCTCTCTGCCTCTGGGACCGGGATGACCATGTTGTCCCGCTTCTCGCCATAAACCTGCTGTGCTGAGATGGCCCGCTGGAGATGGTGTTCCTACAGAGAAACAGATGAAGGTGAGAAAACTGGACTGCTGAGGATGGATGTGTTCTTACTGGAGATATATACAACCTATGGCTAAATCCCATACAAACAAATCAACTTTGCTATGAAGCTAGCATGCCGGATAAACCAGCTGATGGCTTACAGTTGAAAAACTATTTTAAAAATAAATCTGGGACTAATATGAAGGTGATAAAAAGAGTTTAGAACCTGTGTGGGTATGGTCTTCTCCAGCTTAGTTAATTCAGACACTTATACAACACGTAAACAGTTAGACTTTTCAGGAAATACTCTTTAAAAGCTTTCAAAACAATCCAAGCAAAAAAAAGCAGCATTAAGTTGACTAATATTATCTTAGTATAATTGTCAACTAATAAGAATACAGAATTGCAAAAGTAGGTGTGAGGCAGGGCTCAACGATTTTGGAAAATAATCTAATTGCGAGTTTTTGACCAATATGGTGCGACTGCGCTTTAATATACGATTCATTTTTAAGCTCTTTGCCTTCTGTATTATTCAAAATGGACAAGCAGAAAATATACAATTTTAAAAAGATAGAACTACAACGTTCTTTCTTGTGTTATGATGAATTGGGTAGAAGAATTATTATTATTATTATTATTATTATTATTATTATGAGCAATGGTGGAGAAGAAATATCAAATTATAATATGAGAAAGATAATTTGAGTTAAGTTATGGCCTTAAATAATATGATATATCATCAGGTCGGCATACCTACAGTCCACAAGAAAAACTAACTCACCACAGTGTGTTATACAGTAAGCGCTCAATACATAAGCCCCAGTTCAACCACCAATTAATGCGTCGTTATCTCAGTTCAAATCTCCTAGGTGTCCATCTTTCTGTTTCCCAGTAAGCAAACAAAATACTCAGTCTGAGGTTCAATTCAAAACTTGGCCAACGAAAATAAAACCAAGAGAACCCTCTCGTGTTTAATAGACAAGCTTAGTAATTCTCCGACAACACTGGAGCCCCCCTCCTCCTCCGCAGCCTCCGAAGCTGACGAGAAGCACACTGGCTGTATCCAGGCAGTAACTCGGGACAGACTGGTCCTCTTTCGGACTTGTGAGTTTAGTTTGAAACGCCGCTTCACAGATATTTCCTGAGCTGACTGGTGGCTGTGTGTGTGAAGCAGGCGCCGATCGCCACATTACGCTTACCTTACTACACGCGTCTTTCTGTTGTGCATTTTTTCTGTCCGTCAAAGTGTTACCCGTGGGGGCTACTTTCATTCCCTGTGTGACACTAAAGTTTATGTAGTGTCAGCTTCTGTCAAGCTTAAGGCCGCTGTACAACAGGAAGGCAAGGTACAGCATAACGTGCAGCCGAAGCATCAACTTTGTTTGGTGACATCCAAGCGGAAAGCAGTCTACAGAGTGTAATCGCAGCCTTTGCGCTTAGAAAATCTCCTTTTATTACATCGCGATATCGCAAATGCAATTACTCGTTCAGCTCTAGCGTGAGGTCATTTAGAAAAAGGGTTCCCATTACATAGTTTGTCCACTACAGTGAACTAACAAGTTTATTTTTTAACTATAAATTGTGCTGCCTAGTATGCCTCTTGGTCAGAACAAAAAGGGTACAAAGTTGTCCCAATTATCAATGTCAGCTTTAAAAATCTGGATGTCATGCTGCGCACCTGCAAAGACATGATTGGATGTCACTAAGTCGCCTAAAAGCCACACCGCTGTGAATGAGCCAGTGATGCTTTAAAGCTAATGCCAATCATCTAAAGAAAGCGTGACTGAACACTAAGCTCCACTAATCAATGTGCTACAGCGGTTTAATTTAGCTAAAACTGACAGATTTATAGAACCATTTATAGCCAACACAAATTTACAACTTTCTCAGCATTAACTTTGCCGTCACATTATCCACAGTAATACTGAACAGCCTCTGTCTGTTAAAAAGCACAAGCTGAATCTTCACATGGGACAGCAAAACACTAATCAATCCAAGAATCTGTTCAAACAGTTTGCAAAATTGACAAAACTGTAAAGCAATTGTGACAAAGCAAAATATTGCCCAACTGAAACATAATATCAAGCCTGGTAAACTTTGTCAAAGAGAGGTGGGGGGTGGGTAACACACTGACTCATGCCGATACCAGCCAAACGTACATCTATCGTGCACACTGAGTTGCAGGAAGAAACTCATGATTATCCAGTTACTCTGTGGCCAACATTTGGTATCTGCACAACATGACAATATATTGAAAAACACCCGGTATAACAAACAAGACTTCCAGGTGGAACAGAACCATATTTAAAACATTTCACGCTAAAATCTACACCGCCAGACGAGCTTTAAATACTGAATCTTCAGTTTGAATTAAAACAACACATTTATAAAGCTCTTTGTTTATATATGTGAACACTAGCACCATTTTTATGCAGAATGATGTGAAGCAACTGGATGCAAACAAATCTGAAACTGCCTTCCAATCACTTCATCTCAAGAGCACAAATACAGAGGAGAACCGGACACTGTTTTGTCTCCAGCATCAACTGGCCTCATCTACCCACCACAAGTGTGAGGAGTGCCTGCCGCTGCCAAGCCTGCTGAGAGGTAATGTGCCGGAAGGAAGGCAGACAGGCCGGATAGCTGACTAACGGGTTTGCTGGCGGGCTGCTTGTCTGAACCGTCCCAGTCAGTCATAGTAGTAGAGCCTTTGGCCCAGAGCTGGGCAGTCAGCCACTGGCAGGCAGTCTGTCAACAAGGCAGCGTGCCGCCGGCCTCGTACAGCAGCTCTCTCTCTCTCGAGAGAGAGAGAGAGAGAGAGAGAGAGAGAGAGAGAAGGTGTGTGTTTGTTTTCCCTACGGCTGTCAGAGACACAAAGGTAGTAGGGGGGTACAGGGAGTGAATATTTGTGCCTGGGGATGGCAGGCAGAGTGAGTGAATAAGTCAAAAAGAAAGTATGTGTGCGCCTGCACTTCGATAAATAAGTGACACCAAATGAGCACAACCTGTCTGTTATGGTTGCATTTTTCTATGAAAAGCAACCGACTTTGCTTACAGCCAAAACACGGCAGAGTCACTGTGTGTAACATACACACACAGATATACCACAGAAGCCAGTATTGTAGCGCTTCGATCAGACTTAGCTTTATGCAGTGGATGTTCTCAGAAGGGACATCAGTCTGAATTTGATTGTACACTTCACAAGGTTTGCCACGCTCCCTAGGCTGACACACCTAATGGCTTTCCTGCAGCAAACTCAATTCTGCAACTAACACTTAAGTCGCTGCTTCTTATTCACAGTTAATGTGAAGATATATAGCAGTTATACTGCAAGCCCTCCTGGCTATGTGTGTATCTCAAATGAAAGCATCTGCCCAACATTCATACATACATGGTCAATCCCAGTGTGCAATTGGCCAGCTTTTTAAGTTACTTCCATAATGACTTCAAACAGTGCTTCACATTGGTGATGGTCACATGGCTGCATCAACTTTTAGGTAAGGTTGGGTAATATGGAGAAAATATTTCGAAGGATATGTAATCTAATATATAATACAGAATGTTCTGAGGAACTGCAATTGACAAACCATATATAGATGAAACATCCACATGGAAATGTTAGTTTTTGGCTAAACCAGTAAATTAAACCTCTGAAAGATGTCAAACATTCTGTAATCAGGATTGCATGGAAGGTCTTTATAATTTAAAAGCAACGTCTGAACAATAAATAGTAGTTTGGTGGTCTGGTAGTGTGGGATTCGACTGAGCAGCCCCAATACATCAATATATGTTTTTATGCTTTAACATTTATATATAAGCTGGTTTTGCAGGTAATTTTTGCAGCCAAGTGCTCAATACCAGCTGGATTTTGTCTTAATGTAAGCGTCCCTGGTACCGCATGATGGCCAGAGGGAAAAGGTGACTGCTCATGAGTACAGGAACATAAGGATGGCAAACTACTTAAACTGGTTAAAATCAGGTAAAGAGTGAGCTGTCTCAGAAAAATATCCTGCAAAACTGAAGCTGATCACTGCTGAACATGGATCAATTTGTGCCTTTACAAATATAAAACTGCACAAACGGGTAAGCCTTTCAAATGAGACATGGTTTTTAACCCAAGAATTGGTGGTTACCAATCATTTCATGGTAAGAAAAATAAAATATAAAGGGAGGTTACCTTCCAAGAGACAAAAAGTAAACTTTATATACTTTCAGTATACTATAGTGTTTTTTGCAGTCATCTAACATTTTCAATTTATTTTATGGTGTCCCAAAGCACTTGGTGTTCATCAACACCATTTGGACTTTTGGGGCTAACGATTTTCTACCGTCTGTTTTACCCGAGGCAAGTGATTGTATTTTACATTTATAGCTCCGGTGATCTGTTCTGAGAATGCATCTACTCGCTTAGCTGGAGAAGCTGCTGTGGACAGGCCTTTCAGTGTTATTCTTCCCTAGGGCGTTTGGATTCACAACCCAAAACTATTGCACATTCAAGCCAGCATTTGCTATGACCCCCTCTGTGCATGTACGCTTGCATAACCTTCGTGTCCCTATCCGATTCCCACTGAATCATTCCCCCGGCAAACGCCTAAACCTCCGCATCTACTTCCTCGGGCCTCTCCACAATGAGGGGGGAAAAAAAAAAACCCTCATAAAATCAAAACAGCCTTGAGCAATAACACGTTGGCTGCCAAACCTAATCAAGCAATATGTTTGTTTACTTTCCCGGCCTTGGCTATTTGCCTGAGAATAAATAAGACTTAGATTGAGGTGAACAGTCAAAAACAGAGTATTGGCGGGTGCCCTCACACACACACAATTTTTCCTCTTGGCCTTGCTTTCTCACACATACACACAGGAGTCCAGAAATAGCCTTCTAAAATGACCACATCGATCACTGTCAAGTCTGCTGAGGCAGCCAGAGCCTCCTCCACCTACACCAGTCTCGCCTCTGACAGCTACTGTCCCAGACACTGTAAATGCCACTTAAAATGATGGACAACCGCACCCGGGGATGGTCGGGTAGGGCTGTCGAGGGATGCATAGCGGTACAAAGCCGTTTTATGCACTGTGTGGGAGTGGATGATTTTTAACGCCCAGCGTAAGTGGAGTGGGAAATTAACAGAAGCCATCAGACTGCGCTTTTGGCTGTGGCTGGTAAATTCCCGACAGTTTTGTCAAGTAAGTTCCATGAGTTGCGAAAC
The DNA here is from genome assembly GCA_029875015.1 of Lepomis gibbosus. Classification (NCBI taxonomy): domain Eukaryota; kingdom Metazoa; phylum Chordata; class Actinopteri; order Centrarchiformes; family Centrarchidae; genus Lepomis; species Lepomis gibbosus. The sequence continues at coordinate 12,660 of JAPMOB010244211.1, read as the reverse complement.
TTTCCAGTCCTCAAGTTAATATGGCTGTTAAAAAAAAAAAATCAAGACAGAAGCAGTTACTACAAGGAAAAATATGTTTTTCTAACTTGAGCGTAGGCCCCCTGTTACATAATAATGCAGGGAAAACAATTAATCACAAACAAGGAATGCACATATTCTTCCATCCATCCATCCACGTGTCTGACAGGAAAATTCTTAAATTCATTGTTTATTTTCAGGATTTGTTCCAGCTGAGGCTCAAGTACCAGGAAAACTTGCAAGGGATTTAGATTTCAGAAATCTGCCTGGTGTTAATTCCCCATGCTGTCCCCATCACTATGAAACTGTTAACAGTGAAAGAAAAAGGGGAGAAACAGCTGACAAAGGCAACTTTTAATTTTCACAGCATGTACGCTGCAGAGACTTTGGACAGGTGACATGCCCCACATTCCCACCCAGCAAGGTCACGCAGTGACAAACTGGTGGCCTGCCAGAATGTGTCTCTGTCAGTGTGTGTGTGTGTGTGTGCGCGCGCGCACAAGAACTGCGTGTGGCAAAGACGCAAACACAACAGATGCCTGTGGGTTCCCACCAGGGCTGCAGACACTGACCTGACTTTCACCCAAACGTAAATACAAGACAAAGTGTCTGGCCCCAAAACAAACACGCCGCACGTGCTGAGGGAGTTTCAGCGATTACGACTCTTCAGTCGAGCCAGGCTGCATACACACCGCCTGTAAATTACAAGACCACATGCTGGACTGAGCAATGATTTTTTTTTAAAAATTTTTCCAGTTCCAGCAGCAACTGAGACGGAAAAAGTTTAGTCCTGTGCTCGCCAGATTGTTCAAACGAGCAGTGCCAAATGTAGCATAAAGAAAGGCCTACACCTACAAGTTGCTCTGTGGTCTAAGTTCAACAGCTCACTGTTAAAAGCTCTCCATGAACACAGAGTCAGGAAGTGCACAAACACCACGCAGTGTCCAGTGGTTTGCAGGGCGAGTGTGTGGTAAGTCAGTGTGGTTGGGGTGTTGGCAAGCTCACGGTGTCAAGCATATCTCCAGAAATGCCAGGAACTATTCACTGTGTAAATCAAAGACTGAAGAATCAGGAATGCAATTCCCAGTGGAGACCCACAAAAAAAAAAAAAACAACAAACACTTGCAGTACAACAGAAACAACCCCATAGCTTACGTGCTGACAGATTCATAAAAGGGCATGAACTATAGAATCTACCAACATTGATTCAAAGCCTGTTACCATGTAACAGCTCCAAACACTGAGTGGTTGGGCATGCAGCAGGCCTTGGCTTTCCTCTTATGATAATATGACTCTTACATAACCAGGCACTCCAGCTGAGCAAGGCACAGACTTGGAAGTGACAGCGACCCCTCCCCTCCTCCTCATGCAGCCCGGATCTCCTCCTGAGCGCCACGTGCCGCTGGCCCGCCAGCCTGCTGAGCCATCTGACACACTGAACCCCTGACACCGAGCCTCCACAAGAACAGGCCGCTACATACTTCCAGTGAAGCATAACAGGACGCCTGTAGTGACAGTCCCCGTTTACTAGCACTTATATATTTCAACATCAGTCGAGGCTGCTGGGTGAGCTGCAATTTAACAATACTCTTTGAGTAACTGATGATGTGCTTGCGGGAACCCGAATAAGGGTTGTTGGAATGAAAGCACAAACAGTAAAATCGCCAGTTTATAAACACCCCCCTACATGACCCTCTTGTTGGAGGGAGCACAACCAGGAGCATAGAGCAGACTTTTTTTGTCTCCCTGTCTCAGCAGCTTGTGTGCATCCCTGAATCTCACCTGATAAGATAACTCTCTTTCCACCTAAACTGTCAGAATACTTCCACCAAAGGATAGGCAAGTGTCTGGCAAAATAGCTGGTAGAGCTCTTCAAATGATTCAATTCAAAAAATCAACAAGCACTGAAGAATTTGGTTTGTGGGGGGATTTAATGTTCTTATCTGGAAAATCAAATGTCAACACAAACTGGAGAGATGGTTATTACTGTGACAACAGCTATCCTGATAAATCCACCACACATCCAGAGCAAGGAAAGTATTAAGAAAAAACCCGCCAGGTTAGACTTACATAAATATGCATCTCACAGCTACACAGGCAGGATTAACTAGTACAACTGCTCGAACAATGGTTTTAGTTGTTGCAATAACAGAATGTCAACAGCTGCATTAACGTTACATATACAGCAGTGAAGGATTACACACACAGCCGCTATACAAACGTGTAGGGCTGAATCACAATTTCATGACATGACAAAGTGCAAAGACATCAAACTGCACCCAAATATGCAATAAAGCAAATATTGTTAACACACACACACTACATCCTGCTCAAGATGACCAAGACAGAGATTTTCCTCAATGCATGGCAGCAGTGTTGACATTTCTGCCTTGTAGTAGCGCAGATGCCACAAATAATCTGAAATCACTAGCTCCCCCTTGCCCTGGTCCTTTGCAATTACGCCAACACAAGGCCCCATCCTGACAGACAAGACAAAATGTCGGAACTGCTGAAGTCACATGACTCCTTTGTACTCAGAAAATCGCCTCACGCACAAATAAGCCGGCCAAATTGGGTAATTTTACCCTACACCAACACAGTGCATCCCCGCTTTCCCCAAACATTCGTCCAAGTCCCACATATATGCAATTTGCAACAGAAATCCGTCGTGTTTCTCCTGAGAAAATCGGCGGCCATTTTGTGAAAGCTTGCGCAGAAAAAAAGAGGGACGCCTGTGATCATTTAAAAATAAACCAAAGCACATATTTTCACATTTTCGGACGGTTAAAGCATACCGATTCCTCTTCTTTCTCCATCCCCGTAGGCATCTGCGGCACGGCCCGGTTAATGGATGCATATTCGTGTAGGTCGGGTAAATCCTCACAACGGAAGACGGGTAGTGGCTTGGAAGCGTCCAGCGCCCGTGCCCGAAACGACAATTTACTCATTTTTCACAATTCGAGATGCAATATAAATCTATCGGATCTCCTAATATTCACAACGGTACCGAGTGGCGCTTTCATGGATGTTTCTGTGCGGTTATTATCTATTCTAACGTTCGAATGGTTGTAGCTTGTTTTTAGGGCGTCGCCAACGGAGCCGGGGGAAGGCCCGGATCTTGGTCGCTCTCTCTCGGACTGTTTTTTTCCGACGCTCCGCTCCCTATCGTTGGTTCAGTGCGCCATGGACAACATGGCGGACATTTAAAACTCTTTTGCTCTGTTTCGCTCAGAGCGGTCCAACCCCCAGTTCGCGGACCGACCATTCCCACACGATCCCGAGCGCTTGCGCGTTGCGGGGGTGGGGGGAAGGGGGCATTTCTTGCAAACTAACTCCTCTCCACACATGCACATAAATTATTGAAATAAACATTGGGCTTGGCCGAGATATACATTGAGAAAATTAAATAACAAAATAATGGATTATATATTAATGAAACATCTAAATTAAATACAATATAAAAAAAGAGAAAATAGACTCAAGACTTAAATAAAACGGTGAAAACAAAATAGATAAATTTACAAATAAAGAAAATCGGTGTTTAACAAAGTTATTAATGTCACGAAATTTTGTTAAATTTTGCAGCAGGCATTACTTATTGAAAATATGGTGTCAATTTCCAATTGACTGCAGTCCATATTTGAATATTAAAAACAGATTACATCATATGTAAATTTGTTTTTAATCAGAGCTCTCAAATAGAGACATTATGTCCCATCTGTCCAAGTTTATTTTGTTGAATAACTTTATTTTTAGTTATGCACTGATATAACAAAGGATTTGTTAAAATGGGTGTTACCTGTTGCCTGCAAAATACAGTACAAAACTACCCTAAAATGTTTGCAGTAAAAAAAATAAAGATAAATCTTAAATTCCCTCAAAATTCAAAATCTATTCCCAGTTTTGGTAAAAATAATACTATACTCTTTCTTTTATGTAATTGGTTTTAAGCACTGGTGCACAACAACTGGAGGAACAAAATCCTCAGTATGTTTTAAATACAGAGTTCACATTATCCACAACAGGCCAACGCCCAAAATACCACAGAAGTAACTGTTCCTGCTAACTGACCTGAAAGATCTAAGATCCACTGAACCTTATATATCAGCGCTGAGCACAGAACAACACAAATGTTTCTTCCAGGTGAAAGGCTTCCTGGCACAATGTTCAACACATGAACAATGTCGCCCTCTTTTGGCCCAACAGGCAAATTATCTGACTTTCCACGACAACATGGAAGTTTGAATGTACTACAAAGGACACACTGCACACACCGTTTGCTGAATGTTTATATCCAAAACACTGTGCAGCTCTATCAGTGTATACATTATTCAGCTGGACTGAGTGGGAGTACCATGCTTATCTCACTGAACTGTAAGATGTAACATTTTAGTGCTTCCTTGGGGATTAGATTTCCACATGACCCCAGAGAGTTAAAAACATTAAAAAGGTCAGAATAAAATTTTAAAATCATTAAAAACACCTTACCTTTTGATGACATTGGTTTTAGCCAGGGTCCACCCAGGGGAACCAAGGTTGTCTTTTCACCATTAAATCCAGTGACTGCATCATGAGGACCTAAGAGCCAATTGACAAGAGCAACATGGGCGTTTAGCTTAAAACTCAGAGGCAGACATTATGGCAGCTCAGGTACAGGGAAAAATAAAACCAAGTGGCATGAAAGTCAGATAAAAAAAAAGAAACTCAACGAAGATTTTTTCCTTGTTAATTAAAAATAGGTTTAGGAGAGGGTTTTCTGGGAGGAGCAAAGACAAAATATTTCTCCACCAGCTGATCATAATTGGCAGCCTTGGTGCCTGGTCCTGCCCTCCAACGACCACACCTGGCTGCGCTCATGGGTATCGCCAAAAAGGACTCGTGTATAAATAAAATTCCAATAAAGCACATGTAGATAAACTGTCACCATTCCATCTTAATCTTTGTATCATGCAAGTACCACTTTTTTTGCAATGTGGCAAAACATGAGGGGAGACAGCACACACATTTTGATGCCAATTAAGAAACAATTTGTTGATGACAGTGAAGTCGATATTTTGCATGAAACGGGTAGAAAGGAAATGTGGGGGGAGTGATTAGATGCAGCAAAGGTCCCTAGCCTTATTCGAGTTTGGACATTACGGCTACGCTTTTTATGAAATATCTATTGAATGGATTGCCGTACATTTCGGTACAGAAAAGTACCAAGAAAATGTAATTCCCCCCTCAGGAATAATTGTGATAACTTTGGTTAGAGGTTTGTAACCTGGCAGATTTTTGTTTTAAGCTCATGATCTAAAGGTGCCCACAATTTCCTTGTCAGGCGAACAGTGGAGATTACCGTATTTAGTGTCCTCTTACTTCTATTTCCAAACTTCACATAACGTCATTGACTAGCAGATCCGCTTGACCTTAACATACCAAAAGAGTGATGTAGCTAACTAGACGGCTATGTGGATTGGACAAAGTGTTTCACGTGTCTGGTGATGTATTGTAAACAAACGCAAGTGAGTAGTGAGGACTTAAAAAGTGTTTTTTTATGATAATCTTATCTTCCGGTTCCTGTTTATAATTTCAAATTAAACTCAGGTTTTAAAATCACCATTTTGAAAAGCAGTATTTTTAATGGAACACTGTATCATGGGCTATTTCAAGTCTGGCTATAGTCTTCAGGGCATATAAAAATTGAGGAAAAAGATCGTGATTGAATAGATTGTGATATTATTTTTGGGCCAGATCGCCCACCCCTTTGGCGATTGCTTTCCTTCTCATCTTGCACCATGCAATACTTGATGACCAAATAGCTGCCAAACTAATGACATTCCCATCAGCCTTGGACATATTTCTTGTTTAATGCTAATTAGTGAATGTTCTCATGCAAGTACAGCCCCACGGAGTCGCTGGTGCGGCTGTAGGCTTACTCTTGTTGTGTTACCACTGGGTCAATAGATGTGTAATGTAAAAGTGCTCACTCGTTGTGACAAATCCAATGCTGCACTTGAATGCCACTGGAAGTCTCTGTATCTGAGGTTAAAGTAAAACCCTAACCTGTCTCGCCAAACAGTGAGTAGTTTCATGTACAATAACAATCAGGAAGTAGTTCTGTTGTGCAAAGCAGCATTGTGATCATGAGTGCTGAGGGAAATGAAACCCCCGGACTAGAATTTGTATTTGAATATTATCTGGATATAGATAACAAGCAGGACACAAATATTTACATGTACAGATACTGTTGTCCATATTTTTTATTGATTCTTCAAATTTTCTTATCATCCTAGTCATACTTGTGAGACATTATCACTGCAGTATCAGCAACGCTGTGACGCCAGCTCTTGCAATATTGAGATGACTACTCTCCTTAGACATTTTACCTGCTCTGTCTGGCACATGTNGCTAAATGTAGCATAATTGGTAGCAGTGACTTTAATTTGGCGCCTGCTTTTTGAAAACGTATCATCCCATTTTAGAGGTTTGTTTTCACCTTTTGTTACACTGATATTAAGCTGTATTGTAGAGGAATACCTTGAAACCTTCTTTAATTTGAAGATAATTTATTTATATGTCTATTAAATAGACAAAAGGCAATGATTTGAGTATGCGGCCGGGGATCTCGGTGTCCTATGATTATGCAAAAATGACAAAAGCTAGGGTGCAGTTTTTGTACAATACAGGGCCTAATGTTAGTGACCTTGATATCTAAGCTTCTAAAACCTTAAAAAAAACATGTAAACATACTAATAGGCCTTCTCAAGCTAACAAACAGTACTCTCATACCTCACATAGCTTGTGCTGGCCCACAAATGTCTCATGAGGGTGGGGTTAGTCCCACAATACCTAAAAAGAGTTTACACAATCACAGGAAACGCAACTTATTCTACTCATCTGATTTATAGCTTTAGCTTACAGCTTACATCTGCTTGACCTGATGTAGGACCCCCCCATACCCATCTGGTTTTCTAAGAAGGCCTTTACCAAGTATTATTAACTAATGATAGTACTCCAACTGCTAGTCACCATGAGGCAGCTCTATCCCTGACTGGGTGCAGGTCTTCCAAACCTTTAAAAGGGAGGTAGAATCAGTTACTAATGTCTTCCCCACCTTTTTGAGTCCATGTAGGGAGAGGTTGGTGTTTTGAGGAGGGGGACTACTGTGGGGTTAAAGTAGATAATGCAGGGATCCAGATCATGCAGGACAGGGCCCAGCAGTTCCCTGACAGACCACAATAACTGCCTAGCACTGTTTAGCCACACACCCTAAGCTTATGATCCAACAATGTTACATTTCCAACCAAGATGACGAAAACCCCTAATATGAAATCATGTCAAAATTATCTTTGAAGCTCTCATCGCCTCTTCACCTGCGCCTTCTGTTGAGGTTTTCTCTCCCCATTAGCTGGATCAGGTTTCGGACCTTGTCATTTTGCCATTAATGTAACAACCAGTGAACTAGATTTTTGTTTTTATACAATGAAAAACCATGTCCCCTGCCTAACTCGATCGATTTCCTAATCCGCTGGCCTCGAGAGCTGGCAACGTGATTAGGAACTTGTGGTTTTAGTGCTGAATTGCATCCAGCTGACCAGCCAGGAATTTGATTGCGTGTATGAAATCATCTGATGCCAGAAACACTAGTTATTCACGATGGGCCTTTCTGGAGACCATCGATTCAAGTTAAAAACATGACAAGAAAATACTCACCAAGTCGACCATTCCGCACACGTCGGGTATTTACAGATAAACGGACAACATTTCTGCAAGTCAGAAGTATTAAAAAAAACGCCAGTCAACACGACGCAGCTAGCCAGACAAGGAGCCAACTAACATTAACGTTAGCCACAGCTACTTCTTCTAACGTTAGTTGGATTTAGAATAAAAACCACACGGTGAGCCGGTGTCCCGGCAGGAAGAACAGCTGTCCGCTTTATATCCACCTCGTCAAATCGGGGTTTTCGCTCGATAAAAAGTCAGTGTTTTCCAGTCGATGTAAAGCAGGATGAAACTAGAGAGGTGGCAACCAAAGTGCTACTGTTGGGGGTTAACAACTTTGCTGTAAAACACGGCCTGTGATTGGACAGCCGAGGCCACCAATCACCTGTGGAGGGCCCTGGGCTTGTAGCGTCACGCTCCACTGGGGATGGAACGAAACGTGATTGGCTGACTTTTGTCACGATGGCTGATCTTTAGCGCTTAGCTGGTTTTTATGTTCCATCAAAACTACACTTAAACATCATTTTGCTAGTTGTTTTAGCCCAGGCTTTATATTAGACTCGACGCTCACTTTCTTTCATTTATTAGAAAATAAATTGAGGTCTTTTTTGAGAAATGAAGTCTGTCTTATGATGACAATGGGCGTGTAAGACACATCCAGACCACCTCAGACCGTATTTCACCACCAGCTCATGGATTTCATTAGTCACCTCACAGAGCAGTCCCCCTTTCAGTTCAGTGTCTAGTCTAATTTTAAATATGAGTAAATGCCAAAACAACTTTATTAAACTTAAAGACTTAACCGAGTTTGTTATAAAAGGAGAAACACATCTAGTTGGCTGTAAACCACAACTATAACTACTTAAAAGGTTAAATGGTACTTGTAAACAAAATTATTGAAAATTACAAGGGATTTTTTTTAAATGATTTAGTGCCAGACAATACAAGTACAATTTTAACACTTTTCATCCGTTTGACTGATTTTAAAAAGATGACTGATCGTTTCCACTCTCTCCATTTATCAGGATGAGGAAGGCATCGTCCTGCGTTTTGTTGAGGGGCAAGAGCAGAGCATTTGTTCACAATCTCAATTGGAATTTTCCCCATCAGGTTAAAGCACATTAATAACAGGCCCTCCTGGTGAGAAGTGTTACATTTGAGGCTAGCTGTGGAGACACACTGAACACACCAGTGAGTAGAATAACAAATCCACAAAAGAGTATTTGCACAAAGGTATTTTTAAAAATATTGGGGTAAATTGTTTTCAATGTTTATTCAATAAATAATTCCAGAAATACAGAATTGCAAATGTGAATGTGTTGAAATAAAAAAGGCACTTAAAAACAATGGTGACAGGTGTAACCTTTTTTTTCCTTTATAAAACCCCCAAATTCTCCAGATTGATAGATAAATCCCTTACTGCTAATTTTTAAAACTAAAATTACATTATCGCCATTTATTTTCAATAAAAAAAATGTTGAATCGAGGCACCACAAAGTAGTTGGGTAGAATTACTGACATACAGAAAAAAGTGGGAGCCTTCCCCAGTTCATATCCTACAATAAGGCAAATTTAGTTTGCAAATAAGGCAGGTTTGCGTGCATTTGGCATTGCTGTGAATTAAGGACCTGAGTTAGCTTTAAATAAGCGAGTAAAACCTGGAGCCAAAGAGTAATACTAGTGTACACAGTTGTCCTTTACTCTAGAAAGGCTGCCCAAGAAAGTATCTTTTCTAGACAAAGATACATTTCGATTGATTGTTCAGATGGATTAAGTCAACAAATACCATCGGCTTCAATCCCGTTCTGTGAATACATATATGGCTTTACACAGAAACCAAAACATCCTGTACACATTTAGCAGCTACCACAGAGCCAACTGGTGCTACATTTGAAGAGTTTCAATCCAGAGATATTTAAAAAGAGTGACTCAGTCAAAATGATTACAGACACAATAAGACCTTTGCTCTCATGGCAAATCAATCTTAAGACCTTCTTAAACTCTCCTGTGTTTTTTGAAACTGACAGACAGCCACCTGCTTAACATTGTACACATGGTTACTTTGATAGGAACTCTCCATTTGTTGCCCATTATCAACACCCAATTCAACCCTCAACAGAACACTGATGGCTTGATAGTTCTATAAAAAAAAGGCCCGGCTAGGCTTTCTGTTACCTTGCCAGTTCTGTGGTAGAAAAACTACAAATCAGTTCAACACATTCTCTCAAGTTCCACAGAGGCAACCCAAAAAAAACCAAACACATTTATACAGACTGTACACATTTCAGATGATGCATAGAAAATAAAAAGTTAGTAAAACACACTGAAACAGTGGCAAAATGCTTTGCTATCATTTGGTGACTACAACAACAACAAACAGTGAGAGCATTATAAAACCCGCCCCTCCCTTCACCCCAGCCCATGTTCTTTTCAATACAGTGATGTCACAGCGAAGGCAATGCTCCATCATTTGCCCTCGTACTTTGGATTGACGACAGTTGTAACGGCACTTTTGTAGATTGGATTCTCACCCTGAAAAACAGAGAAGAACAACATGATTGAGTACAGCAGTTATGAACAGAGTGATCAGGTTAACAGCACTTCTCAACTTCACAACAACACAGTTTTGATACCAGAAAGCTCAACAGTTTAAGATGTTATATAGCATCATAGCGCACAACAAAAACCAGAACAAGCGTGTGACCACATTATTTGTCTGTTTTTTTAAAATGCTTTTTTTCCAGCTTAAGTAGGATCATTTTCTTAACAGATTATGAAAAATTTAAGCCTTAATTATATCTAAAAGATCCAAAAAACACCAACTTTGGAGATACATGTTTTTTACTGGACAGCGATGTTTACTGTATACACATAGTGAGTAGGGTCTAAATGAAATAGAACAGTTAAAATACTACTACTATACTAATACTATTATTATGAGTTGTTAGTTTGTTCGACATTGAGGAAAAAGTCCAAAATATTACACCAACTTTATTAACAAACAATTGTCACCCAGGTTAACATGCCAATTTCAAAACATGCAGTCGCCAAACATTTCATTTTATTGCAGCCCAGGTCATTCAAAGTGTAAAACTGCGCTCTGCTGAAAGTGCATGCAGGTAAACACGCCCAAAAGGTGATACAAACTTTGACCTAAAGAGCAGCGCCTTTATTCCCATAGCTGGGATTCTGGAACTGGTTAATAGGACTCTTGTAAATGGGGTTCCCTTGCTAACATGGAGAAGGGAAAAGGGGGGACATGAAAGGGGAAAAGAGAAGAAAAAGAAATGAAGAGAAGCAGGAAAAAGCAGTGTAAAAGGACAGACATAAAAGTCTGAAGGAAAATGTTCAGCATAGAGCAGAAAAGGTCAGGAAGCAATCTCTTACAGTAACTTGTTGTGTTGGGCTCACTTTTCAAATGGTTCCTTCCCTACTCTCTTCTGTAAAGTATCAGTGTCACTCAAAATCCATTTCTGTCTGTTGTAATGGTCTCTTGTTTCTTGTAATATGTGATTTGTACTATTTCGGATATCTTTACTTTTATATTATGTGAATTTGGTTAGCAAAAAACAAAACAAAATGACTTATGGAAACCATGAAAACCCCCCTGACAGCACCAGATATCTTGCTACAGCATGTTTACTAAGAGAGAATACAAAAGGATTAATTAAGTGCATTACTTCTGAACAGAAAGTAACTTTCCAATGTTTCTACTTTATTCTACTTATGTGATAAATTTACACGTTATTTTTCCCTCCACCAGGCCATAAACACTGCTGCTGTGACTTCCACACAGCCAGCAGTGGTGGAGCTTTCCATCAGTGGTCACCCAGCAGTACTGCTGCTCTGCTTCATTGCCTTTTATGGTTGTGCAGTTTTACCATGTGGACAGTGAGAGGCAGCACTGTCAGCAGAGGGGAAGGCCGCTCCCTTGAAAATACTGCACTGAGAGGTGAGGTAAGCAGAGCTGGAGATTCTCTCTGAATGTGTTGTTCTGATCAGGGATCCTCCACATTACCACTGGTGTAAAATCTCTTTTTCGGTTTCCAGACCTTTCGCTCGTGTTTCTGCTGATTACTTCAAATTACTTTTTTATATTTGATGCTTTTCCATACAGTATAAAATATGTAAAGTCAAAATAAATATTTCTAATACAGTTCAGGACAACCAGATTAGAATGTTTACTTGGGTGAATAGAAATTATGTAACAGCTGAAATAACTCTATGGAAGGCTTCAGGTAACCATTATTTGAACTGTGGAAAAGAGTAAAGCCTGCACAATAGATAAAGTTCCCATGGCCTTCAGATGCTCTGGGGTGACTGACTCACCGTGTCCCACTTGGCATTCATCTTCTCCTTCTCAAACTTGGCAAACTCTCGGCGGTCGTGGATGATCATGAGAAGTTTCCAGATGAGCAGCAGGGCGAGTCCGATCAGCACAATACCTGCTACCACACCTGCCACGATGGGGATGATGTCAGGTCCTGCCGGGCACTCTAAAACACAGAAACCAAATGAAATCCATTGCTAAATTTCATAAAAATCATCTTAACTTATAAGAACCCTGTGTGGACGTTTTGATGCTATAGAGAATGGGCAACTACGTCATGACGCAGTGCATTTTGGGTAGCGACGGCCATCTTTTAGGACACGGTTGTAACACCAATTGGTGGCGGTAAAGTACAGTAAAGTACTTTGTTTGACAAACGAGGTTGTATAGAGAAGAATAAAAAAGGTAAACAAACACACATGGACCGTGCGAAGATAAAGCACAAGGTTATCTACCAAGAGAAGCTAAACAAGGAAGCAAAGGAGCGCTACTTGGAGAAAATAAAGGCAATTAACAGGCTTGTTCCGCACGAACACAAACAGTGGTCGACTGAGCTGAATAAGCTACCGCAAACAACATTTCCTGACGTGTTTTCTTACCTTGTTTGT
>JAPMOB010244205.1:0-12306 GCA_029875015.1 Lepomis gibbosus | reverse complement strand
GTTTCACTTTTTGAATGGAATTACTGAAATAAATCAACTTTTTGATGATATTCTAATTATATGAGCAGCACCTGTATATGGCCAAAAGCACTCCCATGCTTTACAGGCCCACAGCTTGAGAACAGAACATCCCACAGGGCTTCAAGACGAGACGAATCCACACGTATCCTGGATGTCTGTGTAGCTCCTACGGATCGCAAGCAGATTCCAATAAAGATCGCCTCCGCCAAAGAAAACTCTTCTTCTCTACTTCAATCTGACGACAGAAATGAAACTGATCTCCGAAGCCGACCTCAACAAGATGGCGGCCCGCCAGACGGTCTCTGTTGACACAAAGCGCCGCTGTTTTTGGACAGAAAACAGCTAGAACAGCGAAAATCAATTACGCCCCCTGTATCAGGTCAGTCCGTTCCTATGTTAAACATTTATATCAAAATCAAATGAAATGCTTTTCTGGGGAAAACTATTTTCAAAGTAAAAATTCTGATCTAATTTTATCTAATAATAAGCCATAAGCAATATACTATTTTATACTGGCAGCAGGTTAGAAAGGGACAAATTAAGTTGCTCTCTGGCTGCCAGGCTGCATCCTGCAAGCGATTATTTTTATCTAGAATAATAAGAAATAATTTTTACTAAAAATGAGAAATCCATTTACAGTGGACTATTTAAGTGCAGAAAGTGTGTGGATTATACTTGAGTTACAACATCCTATCTTTTTAATGTGAAACTGCTGCTTGTTAGTAGCTGAGGCGACTCCTGGACAGGCAGACATATCTCACTGCCTTTTCACAAACTTTTATCACACAGATGTGTTTCTTTTGACAAGCAGTGGTAGATGTCAAGAAAACAATCATTTCCAAACCCACACATTAAATACCCCACGCACAAAGGGATTAACTACATAAAATTAACAGCAATTCCCCCCGCCATTAACAGCTGGAGAAGAAATAAATATGACAGAAGAAATATCATTGTGTTTCTTATATAACTGCAAACAAAAACAAAACACAGCAGTGGTGGTTGTGTAGTATAAGACAAGAACATCACAACTTCATGCCTGATAAATGTGGTGTTATTTAAAGAAATGTCTGTAATATCTCCACAACTTTCCAAACTGTCCAGGCTTCACTCAGGAAGCAGGAGTAGGCGTTTTGTTTTTGAAGGCCCACACAGTGCAGTGCCCCCAGAGCAGTCAGGGCTTTGGTGCTTTGTTTGATTGTTTACCACTGAAATAACTGCTACTCTAAAATGGAAACACCGCTGTGGAAAAAGGAATGAGATTTTGCTCTGCACCTTGTCATTTCATAGCCACATTGTGATACCCATGTTGATCAGCTACTACTATCAGTTGATCACCTTTTCAGGAACTGAACTGAAATGAGTCTGTATTTCTGAAGATTTAAAAAGGCAGTATAGCACTACACCTACAACTGGCAATCAATCCATAATAGTTTGGCCTGAAAGTGCACAAGGGCAGGTGCGTTTCCTATAAATCCAACGTTCCTCCACGACCCGCTTTCCCTCCACTGGCCTCTGTGCGACATGTGCAGTTATGTAATACCAAGGGCCGAGGAGAAGGGGAACCACTGATGAAACGCAGCCATAATGTTTAGCATGTTCATCACCTTGTTTTAGCTTGTTGGCATACTAACATTTATTAATTAGCATAAAATACAAAGTACAGCGGAGCCTGATGGGAATGTCCTTAGATTTGCAGGTATTTGGTCATGAACCAAACAATAAAGTATCTGTCACAGTCTGTCTCCCTGCCCCTCAGGCTTCAGCCACAGTTCTGGTTTCTCAGGCCCCTTTATAGTTTTTTTCCTTCAATCCACCAGTTGCCACATCCACCCATCGTTACTCCTCTTCCCACCTCCCTTGTGTGCTCTGAAATCGGAAGCATTGGACAAATAGAAACTTGGACCTAGCAGTGGCTTTCAGAGGATCAGCAAAGTGATTACAATTCATCCAGAGCATCAGATTTTGCCACAATCTCGGTAAGCCAATAATCTGGTTGCTTTCAAATTTTAAAACGGTTTCTTTTTCCACTGCTTTCAGCAGCAGCTTTTCAGTCATTTCAGTGTCAGTTTGATCAACCTCCCACCTCCACTCCATTAACCTCCAATGTCATCACATGTGGGTCCTTCCAGTGAGCTCATCAGAAGCCCCACATCACATCATCCAGATCTTCAGCTATACCTGTGCTTCACCATCATTATATTGCTTTAACTTTTCTCATTGCCCACACTATGTGAAAAAAATAATCCTAATGCATCAGCATGGTATGCGTATAATCACAAGAAGCAACTGCAACAAAAGGTATTTAACCGCTCTAAGGTTTTCTTACAGTCACATAAAATGAAATTCAATTTTACGGTTGATATTAGTTTTTTCTTCTTCTGTGACTGTTATCTTGATCATCACATTTAATCATTTTACTTTTGTTTTGTTTACTTTAATACAAATGAAATGCTGCTGCAATGAACCGGCCTCAATGACATCATTTCATTTATTTAATTGTGGTATTAAATTTTAACCAATACTGAATAAAATACTGCTTGTGAAATGCAATGATAATCCCTGGAGCGTTTTTTTTTTTTTAATGTAGCAGCATTAAAAACAAATTTGCCCCCACTGCTAGGGCAACACACACACTGCACACACACATTAATCAGATATAGGGCCAGTGGATTAGGTTTTTTCATTTAAATCAAATCATTTCATAGCACCTCACAATAGATTCTGAACCTTTTTATGTAATGATTTTTGATGGGTTTCATTGCCCAAGGCTATAGGCACATACACATTTCTCACATTGTTAGCTAAACACACATTTAGCTTGTCCTGAGTACTGTGATAGTGACAGAGAAATAAACAGACTTTAATGGAAGAGTTAAATACTGGATACTATGCTTATTTACTGCCAGGATTTGCCAAGAGTTAAATCCATACCACGACTGGAAATGAAGTAAAAGCTGACCCAGCTCTGTCCAACGCTAACAAAATCCACAATTTTTTGTGTGGGGGTTCTTCATCCATCCATCATCAACCGCTTACCCTGCGTACAGGGTCGTGGGGGGCTGAAACCAGTCCCAGCTGATATCGGGCGAAAGGCGGGGTACACCCTGGACAGGTCACCAGTCCGTCACAGGGCCACACATACACAGACAGTCACTCACATTAAGGACAATTTAGAGTCACCAAGCCGGAGCACACAGAAGTGCTGGGGCAGCAGGGATTTGACCCCGCAACCTTCTTGCAGTGAGAGCACAGCACTATCCACCAGACCACCATGCGGAGGTTTATTTGTGGGACTATTTCTTTGTGACCTCATGGTGAGCTATAAATGTGGATTTTGTTTTGCTGTTTCCACCTGATCCCAGTCTCTGTGCAAACCTAATCTAACCAGCTGCAGTTGCTTCACATTTATCCTGCAGACATAAGTGTGGTTTCGATCTTATCTAACTCTCAGCAAGAAAGCAAACAGCTTGTTTCCCAAAATGTTGAGCTATTCTATTAAACCTTTTATACATTTCCATTGTGTTAGGAAGTACAAGAAAAATAGGAGGACAGAAAACATAAAAAAGACCCCGTTAATGGGCAGTACAGATCTGTGAAACAGTATGCTGGAGACATACTGTATTTGTGTCTCACATATTTCACAGTATTCTGGGCCAAACCCTTTGATCTTTTCACTCGCCCTCTGACATAACAAGGTCAGAGGTCAAGCTTAGCAACAGAGAAACTTTCGGAGATGGTAGAGATTCAGTATCTTGTTCAAGCTCATTTCAGTAGGGTAGATATTTGTACTCATGGACAACAGATAGCAACATATTAAACATCTCTCATCTCACAGAGAACATTTTTATTATTTGTTTATTATTTTCCTGATTGTTTCTGTTTGCCTCAATGCAGTTCTATCAATATAACATTACTTAATGTTTCAGTACATTTTCAAGTCTCTTAGGTTCTTTCTCTCCTCTTTACTGTCTGTTTATTTACTCAGTGCTGCAGTCAATGTTTAAGATGTCATCATTAAGGGCATGAGGATGTCTCTTCCTGCCTCCGCACTGCAGTTCCCCCTTTTCACTCAACACTTCTTTAGGCCTGTCTTTTTCTCCCTCACATCACCCTGCCCGTATTTAAGCCAGCTTTTTCCATCTTTAACCATGTTTCTTTGAAAGTGGCAGACTGAGGAGTGCAAATTACATCCTGACACCTCCAGTTAGTCCCACACTCTGCTTTTCACTGGGTACATCAGGCCCCAGTCTCTGTGCTTTCTGTAGGTGTTCTCTAAACTGCACATGGTTCATTGCTTTGTTTGGTGGGGCTATGATTTTGCAGGTTATCACAGTAAAAATATTTATTTTATTGTCTGTTTGCTAAACCTATCTCCCCTCCATTACTGTTGCTAGTCTTTAAATCTTTCTTGCATGGCACACATCAAGTTTTGATGCTTAATGATGGGCTCTTGATGTCAGACAGAGCTATAGAAAATGCACTTCACTCACTACCAAGTGGCAATTGTCCATTTGGAAGTCTGGAGTATTTTGTAGTAACTAGTTTCCTCAATGAGCTGGTTGTGGTTTTGTCCAGCATCAACTCAGGTTGAAGTGTTTCAGCATACGTGTAACATGTGTAGTTAATTTGTGTGCTCCTTCCCTTTCGCTCTCTGCAGGCTACATATCCACACGGAGCATTTCAGAGTAAGAGCATTTTGTCTGTCAGATTTTGCTGACTTGTTCAGATTTTGCTTATTTGTTCAGTTGTCCTTGTTTTTCTCCTTTTGTTATTTTGAAAATCGACCGGATTGTCTTTGCCATTCTGGTCTGACTTCTTGCCTGGTTCATGTGCTCTGCTGCTTGACATGGCTTCCATCAAATGTAGACTGGCAGTGAATATTGAACTCCAGCAAAACCTCAATAAAAATAAAAAAAATTCACAATTAGACNGTTCCACCCTAATTCACATAGAAGACATGAAAATAAAGACACATTGTTCTTCTGTTGCAGTGTAGAGCTATTTAGTCCATCTCTTCATTTACTCCTATTTCAAACAACTTAACAAAAGTAAGTAACTAGAGCCACTATCGCTAGTCCAAACTCTAGCTTCCAGGATGGTCGTCCTCACAGTTGATAGTGAATGCACTGCTACACCTTTTAATCCATACAGTTTTGTCCATGTAGGTATAATCACTTATGTAGCTTGTAATTATTCTGTCTTTATAACCATCAAGATAAATGTTTGCAAATGTTTTTACTAACATCCCATGCGACGTTTAGTTTCCATTGACAAACGAGGGCTACACAGGGTAAAATATCAAAACCTGACGTTTAATGTATTGCAGAATACAGCTTCATTGCTTCAGTATCATGTCCTCAATTGGTGGATGCCACCCCGCATCTGAGGCAACAGCATAGTTCTTAAACTCTGTAAGGAACACTTGCATCACATCATTGCTGATAGAGTGTGCATGTTGCTTGCACAACAGCAACCACAGTCTGTTTGTTAACGGACTGGCCAGATGTGACGGAAGAAAAAGAAGGTGTACCAACTGCAGCAAGGCTTCTGTAGTGTCAATGAATATGGTACATGCTATGTACTGTAGATGACATTGCATGTATGCAGTGTGTATATATGGGGGGCTTTTTAAACACCTTATAACCACTTTGGTCCTTAACAATTAATGGATGGACTGCCATGAAATGTCATCCCCTGACTTTTCCTCCACAAGGTTAACATTTGTGTTTTAGAAATAAGAGGCATCAATCAGATGAGGCCTGAGAAAATAAATGTGGCTGAAGAGAAGGGACAGGGTGATAGACTGACACAAATACTTTGCTCTGTGACCAAATACCTGTGTGATGGCCACAGCCATGACCTCACAACCAGTTTAAGAGCGGTAACCTCATGCACTTATATTTTTCCTGAGTTTATGCGGTTTTCTTTAGGATTAGTTTATATACTTTTTCATACACATTAGACATTTGTTGCAAGTATTTATTTAGTTACAAATAACTCACAGGACACTTAGTTCATTTCACATACATTATACTTTACTTAGTTGACCATACAGAAGTATCTTTTTGGGAGCACGCACCATTAGTTACTTTTGGATTGTCATTCTGTTAACTATTGTATAACTGTTTTGTTTGAGCTTACCAGTGTTGGATGCCATACCCAGGAGGGATCCAGGAAGTCTGCTGGCTTAAAGGATTGGCGTTGGAGCAGGAGCAGTTTTATAAAGGAGGTGGCCTAATTGGACACTACCACTGTTGATATGTCCGGGGGGTGGCTTTATTCTTTTTTAGCTATTTTGGAGTTTAGATTTATATTATATTTGAGTATTTTTGTTGAGTTAAGGTTAAGTAAAAGTACATTTCTTTTGGAATACGTTTTTAGGTAGATTTTGTTGTTATTTGTAGTTATGTAGTAGTGTTGTTGTTAGTCTTCCCCTGTGTATCAAAATTGGTCTGATTAGCCAATATATAAGTCCTCTTTGTTTCTTGTGTAGGAGCTCAGTTGTATTTTTGGGTCTGTTATGGTCAGAGATTTAGTTAAGGTTTGTTTATTTGGCCTCTTTCATGGGCCCAAAACTTTATCTTTATTTTTTGGTAAATAAAAACCCTTACTTTTGAACTTCCCTTGTGACTCCTCTTGCTTGGCTGCTTGGACTCTCGCAACCTGCAAAACAAATTTCATTTTCATTTGCCTCAGCTGTACCGAAACCACTGAAAGAGAAAGATGTGACCTACAACTGGTTCATCATAGATTATAATAATGCAGCACAGTGAAGATTCACAGAGGAGACAGCATTTGTCTGTCTGTTCAGACACTTGAGTAATAAACCACAGAGCTGCAGAGCAACATTAGGCTTCATGATCAGAGACAGTTTTTATATTATGTCCATACTTCTGTCCCAACCTGGTATCATGCCAAAGCGTGAAATACTCACGCTGGTTCACTAGAGGATGCGTGTCATTGACACGCCTTTTCTCCTGTCCATACACCCCCCTCTGCTGTGAATGTGCAATTCAATGAGTCAATTGATGATTTTTATGATGCCCCATCATCCACCATTATAAAAGCAATGCACCAAGGTACAAGCACAACTGGCTTTTAAAGGGAATGAGAGATGGAACTCTGATTGGTTTATTGCATGTTACACAGACTAAATACAACCATTTTGAGCCATGTGCCTGTTGCACTGACCATTTTTTCTGCCTTTAAACATGCAAAATTGGAGCCGGACTCATCCCAAAAGAAACTATGGCCTTCATACTGTGCTCTTATATCATTAAAATGGGGCCCAAAACTATGCAGAATGTTGCATATTGCAGAAATAAGACAATAACACCCATACCTCTGTGCCATTTACATGTTATAATTAACAATACAAATAGGTAATGTGTTTTTCCTCAAATGTGTGGGATAAACACAAATGTCACGGGATCTAGAAAGGTTGTACGGTAAAATTTTGATTTTTATGCATGATTTCTTTTCCCCTTAAGTTGCAACATTATCTTCCTTCAAAACACACCAGGATGTGGCTACTGTACCAGTTAGCAAATGCTCGACTTCCTGCACCGGTCACTTTGAGTCATTGCTGTTTCATGCAGCATACACTCAACTTGTGTTGAATGTGTTT
Organism: Lepomis gibbosus; assembly: GCA_029875015.1. Lineage (NCBI taxonomy): Eukaryota > Metazoa > Chordata > Actinopteri > Centrarchiformes > Centrarchidae > Lepomis > Lepomis gibbosus. Next base: position 4,655 of record JAPMOB010244205.1, on the reverse strand, counting down.
GCAGGAAGCAGCTGCATGGGGTAGTGGGGACAGATGAGAGCCCTGACACTACCCACAGTGGGGCAGAAAACCAAAACAGTGAACTAAAAGCTGCAAAGATCTGCACAGTGGGGTGCTCAACAGCAATGAAGGCTATTTTGGCATTTAATGCATGAAAAACTTTGACCAATAACTCAACCTTTGTTTTAATAAGTCTCGCCTGATCTCATCTGCAACACGACAATGGTAGAACGAGCGACCACATACCATCCGAACTCTTGAAAACATATCATTTCCTCTTATAACACCTCTGAACCCTAACCTCTAACATGCACTTCTTATGCATTCTTCTTCTGTCTCCTTACAATTCTCTTGTATTGATTGCACCATTTGTTAACACTTACTTACTTCTTTCCTTAGGTATTTACCCCATTGATGCCGTACGTGCCATTAGCTCTTTCTGGTATTTTTTGCTGCTCTTACTAGTATCTATTGTCACATGTTAGTTGCTTTGGATAAAAGCATCGGCAAAGTTATTATAAATGTAAATGTAAAATAAATTAAGTGTAACCCTCGCCAAGATCTCAGTGTTAACAAAATTTTTAAACATTTTTTAACAGTGACCAGAAACAGATGTGGCGGCAGTTTTTTGTTTGATGACAATAGATACTTGCAGTATAGTTTTGTTAGGATGACCTAACAGTTTACATCTGTAGTCTGCATGCTCTGTGGACTACTTTAGTCACCCTTGAGAGGAGACACAACAGAGGTGAGTGACCTGAACACACCATTACTACCAATCTCTTCTTGCACAATCAGGCAGCCATTAACACTACAATCAATCATCATTTTAGTAAAGGTTATACCACACTGAGCAGATCATGCTGAGGTAACAAAATCATATACACTAAGTGAATATCTTTGCCTTTATAGGCCCGGCCTTCAATCAGGTCCAGCTGGGAAGCAGCTACAACATCCACAAAACACACATCATGAATACATGCAGCAATTTCAATAAAACAATTCATTCCTTGAAGTTGTGTTTTATATCTTTTACCTGTACTGCATACAGATTGTGCTACAAAATACTTGTACTAATGAGGACTTTCATTGCATGTTTGCAGTAAAAACATGGCAATGTTTTTATAAGAGAATTTACAGTAGAATAAAAGGGAATGCAATGCTGTTTTGAGTGACTAGAGAACTTAATTTAAATCTGTGAGTTGTGTTTGGAACATATCAACATTTATAAACATGACAGATCAGTGATGCTATTTGGTGGGGCATCTGTATATCTGCTGAATAAATCAGCTAACTCCTGTATGTTTGATTTAAAGCTAGATGCTTTTTTTTATTGTGTGTGTGTGTGTGTGTGTGTGTGTGTGTGTGTACAGAGTCAAATGAAACTGATCCTCTTCCTTCAGATTTTAACTTACCACAATGTTGACTTTACCTTGATTGCTCTAATAAATAGATATAAACCATGCCAGACTATAATGGAGGCACCAGAACACTTCAGTGGAAAACAAGCACTTTGGCTGGTGGACTTCATCTTTGATGCCACAGATATAAAAGTTGGAAACTGTGCTGATGGGCGAGTAACCTCAATTGTGTGCCGGATATTGCCAACAACTACCAGCCATTAAGAGACTGTTTCCCTTAAATCCATGAAATCCAATACATTTTGTCAGGGTATTGTTTTTGCATTAGGCCCAACAACAGCTGAGAGGAAACTGTTGTTTTCTGAGGCTTTGCATGATAAGTCATTAAAAAAAATAGCAATCCACTACATTATCAGTTAAAATGTTTACATAGTGGGTGAACACACACAATTAAGCCTTTGCATTATAAATTTTATTCCAAGTGTGTTGCACAACAAAAGATCATAATCAAGATGGTTGTAGACTCAATAAGGGCATTACATGCAGTATTGGACTCAGCTTGGAGCTTTTGGGGTAGGGGAAGTATTAGTGTGCATTCTCTAGCTGGATCACAAAGACGAAGGTCAAATTATTAACAAGGCAATGACAGGTTCTTCTATAGCATGGGTGCATAATGTGACCCTGTCTCTTGGTTACAGTTTGAAAATGATCTCATGTAACTTGTTACTCCAGATTTGATTGTGTTAGCTTTAAAATAAATTTTTGATTTTATTACCTTTATTTCACCACTGACCACCACAGTTCATGCAAATTCCATAAACCCATTGCAGTGTGTACTGTATGTAATGTTTTCTAAGTGAATTTGTTATGTACTGTGCAGACGGCACTATCGTTGGGATAAAATGGCTCATCACTGGCCTTGGAAAAGTGTTAAAATGGCTCTGACATATAATGGTCAGTTGGATAGAGATATTATATGGAGACGACACTCAGGGACATTGTGGAATGGCTACCTCCCACAGCGTCATCACAGTGTTATTGAATGAGATGATGTTCATGCGTACATTTGCGACATTATATAACACAGTTGTCTGAATACTGAAAGTATTGCCTTAAACTAAACATAGTATTGTGCTAAATGAAGGTTAATTTAATAAATTTTCAGACTGAAGACGATAAAGATAATTTCAGCTTGGCCATCATCATCAAACCTACTGCCAGTTTCTGGAAAATACTTTCTTCAAGCAGTGGTACAGGAAGAAATCCTCAGTTTTTAAGCATGCCATGTTCTTAATGCAGGACAATGATCCATCACATGCACCCACTGTTTGGCTGACTAGCAAGGGCCTCAAAGACACCCAAATAATGACTTGGCCCCCATCCTGACCTGACTTGAATCCTATTGAGAACTTGGGGGCCCTTCTCAAACAAGAGATTTACAAGCAAGGAGGGAAGAACAATCCACCCCTTTGAACAGCATATGGGAGGCTGTGGTTGCTGCTTCAGCGAAAGATCATTGTGAACAGATCAATAAACTGACAGACTCCATGGATGGAAGGCTCATGGCAGTTATTATTGGTCAAAAAATATGTTTAAAAGGCCAAAGTTACGTCACAGTTGCAAATATTGTACATCAAGACATAAAGCAATTAATAATAATAGAAGTTGGTAGGTAAAGAAATATTGAAATATAACAGGTATAAATATAAAGAAGAAAGTGTGGTTATATACAGTATTACATTAACATTAACAGAACTGTGAACAGTAGCAGTGAAGTAAAAGTACATGGCAATTGAGCACACTTCATCTGCTGATGAAGGCCACCTGATGTCACATGACAACACTTTCCAAAGCCATGAGCCTTCAAGGTCCAAACGCTTTTGTTTATGGATAAAACATTAATATCTTATGAATGTACCATTAGACAACTATGTTTAGACAAAATAAGTTCAGCAGACTTAGACAGCAAATGATCTTTAAAGTTGAACAGGTGTTCACATGCACCGCGTAAAAATCAATCAGCTTTTATGTCAGACACATAGGTCCATATCAGTCAAATAAAATAGATGAAAAGACACAACACATTAGTATGTACAAGATAATCAGAATCAGATATACTTTATTGATCGCTGAGGGAATATTCTTGTGTCACAGGTGCAAACATTGCACATCAAGACATAAGGAATAGACATAAAAATAGAAAGTAGGTAGATGAAGAAATATATAAATATGAGTCTAAATATAAAATATAAAGAAAAACATAAAGGAGTGTGGATATGTACAATATTTACATTACTAAAAAGAACAGATAATGTTGCATGAAACAGATAATAAAGTCCAATTTAATAACTAAAGCAGGAATGACTTCCTGTGGCGCTCTGAGGTGCATTTTGGGGGGATGAGTCTTGCACTGAAAGTGCTCCTGTGTTTGAGCAGCACGCCATGGAGTGGGTGCGAGACTTTGTCCAAGACGACATGTAGCTTGGACAGCATCCTCCTCTCTGACACCACCGACAGAGAGTCCAGCTCCACCCCCACAACCTCACTGGCCTTGAGGTTTGTTGATCAGTTTGTTGAGTCTGTTAGACTCCACTACCCCTCAGCCTGCTGCCCCAGCATGCAACAGCAAACAGGCACAGCCTCATAAAAGATCCTCAGCATTGTCCGGCAGATGTTGAAGGACCTCAGCCTCCTCACATAATGGAGAAGGCTCTGGCCTTTCCTGTAAAGAGCTTGAGTGTTCTTGGCCCAGTCCAGTTTACTGTCCATGGGCACTCCCAGGTACTTGTAGTCCTCTACAATGTCCACACTGACCCCTTAAAATGGAAACAGGGATCATAGCCAGCTCCTTAATCGTTGAGCTGCAGATGGTTCTGTCATTCCACCATATGATTACATTTCTTAATCAATCAGACACATAAATCCATGCATAAAATTCTGCAACATAGCATGAAGACTGGGAACATTACTGGTCACAAACATATGACCTGCACTTGTCCATCTTGGACAACATTTCAAACCAACATTTGACCTATAGGAAAATATCCATGCACCCACTGGTTTGCTGAAGTTAGTTGAAGTCCAGAGCCTTTTGTGGCTCTGGATCTCATTGGACAGGCGCATTATCACTTGCTTAACATATTTCTCAAACACTCTCAGTTTTATTTCAAATTTGTTTTCTACCTGTTTGACAAAAGCCTGATATCGGTCTGTAGTCTGTGAAGGCACTGTGCAGCAGTGAGCCACCAGGCCGCGCCACTGGGCTCGCGGGTGCGCTCCCTCCCCCCTCTTTTA
>JAPMOB010244201.1:0-10679 GCA_029875015.1 Lepomis gibbosus | reverse complement strand
GACACGCAGCCTGGGGGAGCCGGGGATTGAACCGCCGACCTTCCAATTAACGGCCAACCCGCTCTACCTCCTGAGCCACAGCCGCCGTAGAAGAAGCAGTTTCATCAGTACGTTGACTTGAGGCCGTTATTTAGTTCAATTAAGTTGAGATTCAACTATTTTATAACCTGTAATTGGGATCAATCAGAAAAGCTGAAGAAAACTTTTGTACAGCAGTTTTCCAAAGAATAAAATGAGCCGTAAAGAAACAGGTAAATATTAAAATATCTTAACTATAAAGAGGGAAAACCTGACAGAGGCAGATCAGTGCTGAACAGTCAAATATTATTTTACAGGTACGAGGAATTTGGTTTGGTGATGAGCTGCTACACGCAGACAAACATACAGCTGACATAAATAAATGCAGAAATATTTAAATATGGAATAAACAGATGGAAGTTATAAAAGAATAATACCAAAATAGAGAATAACAAACTTATGCGCAGAGAAAGAACAACGTGGCAGATATTCACACTCTGGGTTTGTGTTGTGCAGACGTGTTGCAGCGAGGGAGCAGATTGTATTTATTTAAATATTTAAATTGACAAAATAAATCCAACAAACCCCCTCCTTCCTTCCTCCCTCCCTCCCTCCCTCCTCCTCCTCTTCTTCACCACCGACCGGTCGAGGATCCTCCATCTCTTCACTCACTCATCAGCTTTCACTCCTCCACCTCTCACAGCTCGCAGAGTTTTCTGTAGCACCTCATGTCCACCAGGTGGAGCCATCACACCAGGTTCCACCTGGAGACTTCATGGAGGTTTTAGGAGAAAACAAAATTTTCCAGGAAATAATCAGACATCACGTTTAGTCTGGAAGCTGAAGCCATAAATTTCTGATCAGAAATGAATAACAGTGAGTTTTACTCAGATACTCTCTGTGTTTGTTTTCAGACGATCATATTCTAATTTAAAATATTGGAATAGCATCTGATATCCAACATGTCACCATATTTTAAAATCCATTTATCTGTTGTGTGTGCAGCATGAAGGGACCAACATGATAAATAAAATACCCTCATATTAGAAATCATTTACAGCCTGAAGCTTCTGTTTTGTTCTTTAAACACATTTAACTCTTTGAGCCAGATTTTATTTTGTAGGAATGATTTTTGCTGTAAAACATCATCAGTGTTTAAATGTTTGCAGGATAAAACTTCTTCATGAGTTGATTTTAAGGTTTAATTTTAAAGACTCGTCCACAAACCAAAGCCTGTGCTGAGGAACAGAAGCTGCCTGCACAAGGTTTTCCTGTTCACTATTGTTATTCTGAACATCTGGCTCCACGTGAAGTTTTTCTTCTGGTTTGTATTTAAAGGAACTTGCTCATGAACGTTCAGTGGAATCTCGTCCATGTTCTGTTTAAATGTCACTGCAGCCAACTGATATTTTCATCATCTGTTAATCTACCAGTTAGTTTATAGATGAGTTGTTCTGCTTCCCAGAAGCCACGCAGACATTTTCAAATGTCTCGTTCAGTCCAGAACCAGAACAAAGATGTTTAGATGATGAAGACAAAGAAAATATTCACTCTGAGATTTTTGATTAAAAAGTTACTAAACTGATTCTGAAAATTGCAGCTAATTAATTTTAATTTTCAGTGAGCAGCTGAGTGAAGCGTCGTTGGCTCACTGTTTCACCACTGATCACTTTTGATTTCATTCCTACCGGCTGGGCCTGTTTTCAGGATCACAGCGGAGTGCAGCAGGGATCATTTTCTGGTCGAAGTCATTGAACAGTTTTGGAAAGTTTTGGACTTTTCCCGTCTGTCCTGAAGGTTTATTCTGTGTTATCTTTGTGTTGCTGTGATTCTTTGAACACCTCGAGAATATGTTTTTGCATATGTATCCTGGCTCTGGAACAAAGCATTATGGGAAAGCGGCGCTCCCCGCTGACCCCGTGTGTCCTGTGCTTTGTTGTGATTGCAGAACACGTGACCTCTAACGCCAGCGATAGTGAAAGTAGCTACCGTAAGTGTGACACTCTGCCGTCGACGCTGCCTGCTCGATGATTCACAGGAAACACTAACAATCAGGCTGAAGCTGCTAACCGCTATCCGCCCTCGCTGATGTCATTAATGAGTACAAACGGCTGATTGGCCAATAACAGCATGACCTCACACACACACGGTCTGTCTCCCTGAGCGCTGCTGAACGTCTGTCCGGCCTGTTTAAAGCTGCTGACTGCTGCATGGGCTCTGGGTGGATGTTTGTTTGTTTGTAGCGCAGAGCTTTGCCCGGGCCTGACACCAGCTCACACAGACACAAATCTGAGATCACACGAGTACTTTATACACAAAAACTCCAGTTTGCCTGAAAGTGGAAGCAGACGTGATGAATAAACGCTGAGGGGCTTTGAGTGAAGATCCGAAAGCATGAGGAGGCTTAACACATGAAACTGTCCTCTTCTTCTTCTGTGGTGGTTTAACGGCAGCGACTGGAGAGTCAGCTCACTTAAATTAGTTCTACAGGTGCAGCTTACAAAATTTAGGAAAAGTTAATTTTCTTCTTTAATTTAATTCAAAAAGTGAAACTAATAAATCCGTTACATCCATTACACATAAAGTAAAAATGTTTCAGGCCTTTATATTTGTTTAAGGGAGCTTTCACACCTGGATCCATTTGTTTTGTTCCGACTCAGTGAAATACGTCACTCGTCTTACAAGAGGGTCAGTGATGTAATGAAAGAGAGGGGCTGTGACGCTCCGCCGAGCGGCGCCACACGACAGCAGCAGGCCGGTTGTTCCAGTTCAAAGTCCGATTGTTGTGTTGACATATAACCAAACGAACCGGGCCAAAAGGGAAACGCCCCCTTGTTTCGGAACAACGTCTCCAATCGATCCAGGTGTGAAAGCACCCTGAGTCTTCATGATAACAGCTGATGGAAATCCAAAAATCCATATTTCAAAACATTAGAATAAGAATGTAAACCTGAGAAGAACTTTTAATCTCTCTGACCTTTGGATGGAAAATGTCCTTAAAGCTCATAATGATCAAACATCCGCACATCTGTTAAGATAAACTTCATCTTCCTTCTTGAATGTGGCCTCAGCAATCTCTGAAAGGTTGAAATGTTTCCACGCTGCAGAAGCTTTTTCTCTGAATCACTGGGGGTTTGAACAGGCTCCCTCTGAGCAGTGTTTTAGTTAGTCCAGTACTGAGCTCCCGTCTTCCTGCTTCACACCTCCAGACTTCCTGCTAACATCGAGCCGCGTCTCATTTATCCTGATTCTGTAAATGAAACATTAACACACCTTTTTATTTTCAACCAGTCAGCTTTGAGTTTCTGCAGCTGTTGCTGTTTCTCTGATGAGAGAAACTTTGTCTGCATGTATTTAAGGAGCTGAACAGAAGAACAAACAGAAACACAGAGATGATGTTTTACATGAACTCAGGAGTCACCATAAACTAACCAGACCTCATCACGTCCTCTGAGCCTCCATCCCTCCCTCCGATGCCTTCATGTGATCTGTTACAGCTGCTGACCGTCCTGTTTGTGTTCGCAGGTGGGCAGGAGGAGTACGTTCTGTCGTACGAGCCCGTCAGTCAGCAGGAAGGTGAGAGCAGACTTCATTCATTTATCTCTTCTGACGCTGTCAAACTGCTGCGAGCAGCTCAGAGGTTTAGTGAAATACTGCGTCTGTTCATGTGAGGTGGGAATATTTATATTCTCCAGTTAAAACCAAAAGGAAACGTGACTTTTAAAGGTGGATTCAGATGTTAGTGCGCTTTGAAACAGCGTTTATGAAGACAAACCGGTTCACAGACGGAGGGATAAAGGAAGTCAAAAGAAAATGTGTAACAAGATATTTTAAAATAAGTAAATCAGAATTGTATTAATATATTTTTTTGTATTTCATGTTGATGAAAACGTGTAATGAAATAAAAAACATCAGGCGAATAAAATCCTTTTTGCTTTGAGTCTTACCTTTACATCACTTCCTGTCTCCGTCCTCTCTGACAGTGAACTACACCCGTCCCGTCATCATCCTCGGCCCCATGAAGGATCGGGTCAACGACGACCTGATCTCAGAGTTCCCCGACAAATTTGGCTCCTGCGTCCCCCGTAAGTCCCTTCAGGTGTACGACCCGGTTCAAAGTGATGACGACATGTTGGGTCGTGTTCTCGGTCAGGTATCAGGTGATCTCTCTGATCAGGACCTGGTTCTTGTTCCCCCTCTCTCAGATACGACCCGGCCGAAGCGGGACTACGAGGTGGACGGCAGAGATTATCACTTTGTGGTGTCCAGAGAGCAGATGGAGAAGGACATCCAGGACCACAGGTTCATCGAGGCGGGCCAGTACAACAACCACCTGTACGGAACCAGCGTACAGTCGGTCCGAGAGGTGGCCGAGAAGGTACCGACCCTGCTGACAGGTTCCACCGCAGGAACTCTCCCGGGAACCGTTTCAGGAACTTCAGCTGCACCTCAGCCAGAGACATCAGGGACTAGATTTGGTTCAAGCACACGTCTCCATGCTGCTATAGATCAGAGTAGAGTAGGCACCGGCTCTGAACCGGCTCTCAAAATGCTTTGGTGGAAAAGAGGCTAATGTGGTCCCTGGTTCCTCTGCTGGAAACACAGGTCAGGTTCTGGAGTTCCTGAAACAGCTCCTGGGTTCCTGCAAGGAAAACAAGCGACTAGTTCCTGGTTTGGCTCCTGGGTTTAGTTTCCTCAGGATCTGGAACTGTTTGATCTAAAAGGGACGAGGACTCAGAGGAAACAAGTGAAGAGCTGAAACCAGTTTAATGTTTGGCTTTACATTTTACCAAAATATTCAGACTCATGAAAAAGAGTTTCAGCTTCTCGTAAAGACGTCGTCGTGCTCAGAAATGTTTGGTACTGATAAACATGTTGATCCTCTTCTTCTTCTGTGGTTCTCAGGGTAAACACTGCATCCTGGACGTGTCGGGGAACGCCATCAAGAGACTGCAGCTGGCTCAGCTTCACCCCATCGCCATCTTCATCAAACCCAAATCTGTGGAGAACATCATGTGAGTCAAACAGCGTCTCTGCAGTAAACAGCAGCAGCCTCGTGCTTTTCTTCGTTGGTGTTTTATTACTCTGCTGCTGGCGGTAAACTGGAAGGAGTAAAGGTGGCGTGACCTCGGTGTGATCTTTGGTCCTGCAGGGAGATGAACAAGCGTCTGACGGAGGAGCAGGGCAGGAAAACCTTCGACAGAGCCACCAAGCTGGAGCAGGAGTTCACTGAGCATTTCACAGGTGAGACGGCGCCCCCTGCTGCCCACAGAGCTCGTGTTCAGGACACCAAACAGAACCTCATGTCCCCATCATAAAAATTAATAATTTACTCTTTGAGGTTGGAATAAAATTCTCTTTAAAACTAGATGATCATTATTTATCATTAACTGAGTGGTTTCTGGTCCTTTCAGCCATCGTTCAGGGCGACACTCTGGAGGAGATCTACGATCAGGTGAAGCAGATCATCGAGGAGCAGTCGGGTCCGTTCATCTGGGTCCAGTCCAAGGAGAAGTTATGAGGATCAAAACACTGTCCGCTCCATCGCTCCTCTCTTTAGATTCACTTTGTTTTATTTTGAAAAGTCGACCTGCAGACGGCAGCCTTACCCCCCCACCCTCCCTGATCTACGTCTCGACACAGCGGCTGACCAGAGTGATGTTTTCTTTTCTATTTTTTGCCTGATAAGACTCCACGTTGGGTTTCCTGACCAGCAGAGTAAAGCACACAGGAAGTCTGCCGACACCACACTCGACACGGTACAGCTCCTTAATGTTTAAGGGAGGAGAACTAACCAGGACAGGAAGAAGACGAGTCCACCAAGGTGGCGAGAAGAAACGTACGATTTTATCTTTAGTTTGTTTTTGTTTTGTGGGTTTTTCTCCCTTTTTTTGGTCTTGTAAGGTGAGCGTCGACGGACGGACGGAGTTTCAGTCTCAGGCAGCGTCTGTCGGTCCGGAGGAAGGCGGAGACACAAAAAAGCAAAACTTTGCACGTTTGAGCTTTAACAGCATGTCATTTAATACCCCGTTTATTTCCCATCAGCCCTTTCACCTCAGCGTCTGACGTCACAGCTTTTCTTCTTCTGTTCTGCTCATTTCATCTCTTTTTTTTGTACACGAGTCGTTTAGTTTAACTCTTTCTGCTCCTCACTGCTGCAGGACGTTTGTCGGGACGCTCTGCAGGGTTCCTGCTCTGCTGCTAGGGGGCGCTGTGGGGCTTCACACTGACGTCTGGGTGTTTTTAAAGATTACATTTCAGCTTGTTTTCAGTTCATTCATTTTGATTTTAGACATTTAGCTTTACCCCCATTTGAAGAGGTCAGAGGTCACGGCGTCGTCATTCTGCCTGCACTGAAAAACATCTCGACCTCCTCAAGTCGTTCTGCCTGTAAACGAGTCAGGTTATTTTAAAAAAGTTAAACAGAAGGAGAATATTTCATAATATTTTAATGTTTTATTCAAGAAAGAAGAAAAATAAATAGTTAGGCGCTCATCAAGAGAAATAAACTGCATTTTTCAGAAGACACTGTGTTCACCAAAGACAAAGGAGACATTTACCACAAATTTATTGTCTTTAGAAAACATCATAATGAGAAACCTTTCCTGATTGCAAAAAAATCATAATTAAAGTAAAGAATATTGTCTATCAAGAAAAATCAAGAGATTGTTTTCTTGAAGTAATAAGAGATAATTATATGAATACATAAAAAACTTAAAAAATATTTATAAGAGAAAACAAATGTAATTAGAAAAAAAGACATAATAGGAAAATTATTACAAGCAAACCAAAAATTACTGAGAAAAAGAAAGTTTTTTCATAATTACTGAAAGATTACTGATACGTGAAAATGCATAACTACAAGAAAAGTGCATCATATGTGAGAAAAGTTGCAGTTTTCTTGTAATTATAAGATTGTTTTCGTGTAACGACAAGATAAATGTCTGAGTAAACAAAGCGTTTACATAAATATTTTTAATTTATAGAAAACAACTTTATAGGTGGAATAAAGTCAGGAAAAGTATCTTATAAACAGAACCAAACCATAAAGGTTATTTATTTCATTATCACAAAAAAGAGACAATGTGAGAAAACTGGCAGTTTTCTTAATAAAATTTTCTTTTTAAAAAAAATTAACATTTTATAAAATTTTCTTCTCAGGACATCACGATTTTATCTCATAATTATAAAAAATCATTGAAAGAAATTCCGAATGTTTAAGTTTGAAAGACAGATCGACCTGCTGAGACCAGATGTTTTTACAGATCAGCTGATTTTAAACAGATTTTAATCATCATCATCATCATCATTGTGTTTGGGGTCGTGTGGTTCGGAGCGGCGCCCTCTACAACGCGAGTTCGAACCCGCCAGACGTCCGTCAGTGTCTTACCATTAAAAGCGATGTCGATCATGTGACGTGAGTCGTGAACCTGCAGACGAGCGGCCGCCTCCAGGTGTCCGCAGGTGTGTCCCGAACACGCAGACGGTTATTGTACAATGAGATTTTGACAGATATTTAACCCTCGGTAAACTGCCTATTTTGTTATAATAAAGTCTATATTGAACTTTACTTAAGCACTACTACTACGGGAATTATTTTCTTTGCATTGTTAATCATATATGAATAGAAAAGTATAAAGATATTTGAATATATATTTTTTCTTTTTCTTTGATCACCACCTCCTCTGTCTTTTAATTTTCTTTTTTAAGCATAATAAAAACTTAACAAGAAAACAGGAAGTGGTGCAGTGCTCTCTTCTTCTTCTTTAGATGTTTGATCCTGACATTCCTTTTAGGATGTTACAACCGATAACACAGATTTAATCTTTCACATTAATCCAGTAACTCCAGTACATCGTGCTGCTGTTTTAGGTTTCTTTGTATAAAATGGTAAATGTTCAGGAGCTGTTAGGGGTTCAGTGTGTTGCCCAAGGACCCTTCAACATGAGGACATGAGGAGCTGTGACTCTGTTAATCTGGATACTTTATATTAAGGTGATAAGTCACGTGACTGATGAACTAACACAAACTTTAACGTATAAAATAGTTTCAGCCTCCCTTTTTTGTGCATATCCTGCTCATAAACATGTTTTTAGTTTCCAGAATCATTAATCAAATTTGAATCCTCCATGCACACCAATGTTAGTCATGGAGTTCCACAAGGAACTGTGCTTGGACCAATCCTGTTCATTTTATATCTGCTTCCTTTAGGCAATATTATCAGGAAAGAATCCATAAACCTTTATCGATATGCAGATGATACTCAATTATATCTATCGATCAAGTCAGATGAAACTAATAAGATAACTACACATCAAATGTGCCTTCAGGATGTTAAAACCTTGATGACCTGCAATTTTCTAAAGTTAAACTCTGATAAAACTGAAGTTATTGTTCTGGGGCCCCAGCACCTCCATGACGCATTATCTAAAGATATAGTTTCTCTGGATGGCCTCCAGCACCACTGTGAGGAATCTCAGAGTTATCTTTGATCAGGACAAGTCCTTTAAGTCTCACATTAAACAAATTTCAAGAACCGCCTTTTTTAACCTACGCAATATTGCAAAAATCAGGCACATCCTGTCTAAAAATAAAAACTATTCCATGCATTTGTACCTTCTAGCATGGATTACTGCAATTCCTTATCATCAAGCATCAAGTCCCATAAGAGTCTCCAGCTGATCCAGAATGCTACGGCACGTGTTCAGACAACAACCAGGACAAAAGATCATATTTCAGTGTAAAATCGTAGAAATGCTACAGTATATATATCTTACTGAAGTAGAAATACTACAGTTTAATACTTCATTACAGCCAATACAATCTCTACACAGTAATACCGTCAGTAAAGGTAGTTGTGGAACAGACTGAAAATAAATAATTGTATTTATATATAGTAATGTTGATGATAATAGAACTAGTAATAATAATAATTGTTCAATTATTCAATTATTCAAAGGGTGTCGAGTAGGAGCATGTTAGCAGCAGAATTAGTATGTAGTATAATGGAAGTAGTATTTAGTTTAAAATTTGTATAAAGGATAATTGAATTATGTAGTAGACAGTAACAGAATTAGTATGTAGTAATTTTCAATAAGTATAATTAGTTTAATAGAATAAGTATGTGGTATAATAGAAATAATATGTAGTGTAATATATCTGTGAGAGTTCTCAGTCATCTAGGTCATAGTTATCCAAGGTTAGTGCTTCTGGCTGTTGTAACGACAGTTGTTATGGTCGTTAGAGTCACCCGAGGCCAAGTCTGAATGACCATCACCTGAGGCCAAGAGGTAACGTTCGTTCAGTTTCCTGGGAAGTGATGAAATTGTAAGTGGGGGATAAATGGTGGTGTAGACCCCCTCCTCTGTTCAGCAAAGGCTTCTCTACCTGGGTGTAAATGGCTTCCTTGATACCTCTTTCAAACCATCCATCTTACCCTTCTAAAATGTGCACCTGATGGTCCTCAAACGAGTGTCCTTTATCCTTCAGATGCATGTAAACTGCAGAGTCTTGACCTGAGGAGTTGGCCCTTCTGTGTTGAGCCATGTGTTTGTGTAGCGGTTGTTTAGTTTCCCCAATATACAGGTCTGTGCATCCCTCACTGCACTGGACCACATACACTAGATTTATTTTCTTATGCTTGGGGGTGTGGCCCATGGGGTGGACCAGTATCTGTCTCAGCATGTTTTTAAAAAACACAGGGATGTGATTCTTGTTGAACGTCTTGTTGAAAGTTTCTCTGATACTCCAGACACGTATTGAATCACAATGTTGTTGCGTTAGCTCTTCTTTTCCTCATCCCCCATAGTGTTGGTGTTCTTCCTGGATTTTCTGGCTGTTTTCACAAAAGTCCATTTAGGATCAAAAACTAGGTATTGGTCTGTGTGTGGGTTTCCTGTAAACCCTAATCTGCAGGCTCCTGTCCTCTTCAGTGTGAACAGCACAGTCCAGGAAGGCCAAACTGTTGTCATCTTGTGTGAGCTTGATGTTACTCTCCACAGAGTTAAAGTGTTCAGTGAAGGCTTGCACTTCTTCGGTTTTAATATCAACCCATGTGTCGTTCACATACCTGTACCAGTAGCTCGGTGCTGTTTATCTGAAGGGGTTCAGGGCTTTTGGTTATCTCCACCTTCCATGTTGGCCACAATAGGTGAGGCTGGGAGCCTGTGACACAGCCATGCTTCTGTCTGTAGAATCCTCTGTTGTACTGGAAACAGGTGGTGTTTAGAGACCAATGTAGAAATGTGTTTGGCAATGTTGTAGGTGACGGAGTTTATGCTATTGGGCCTGAGTGGGGCTCCTCCTTTCTGTATCATAGGTAGTCCATTATTACATGGAATGGCTTCTCCAGGATACAAACGGTAATACTGTTCACGGGTGATGTTTTCTTCCTGTAGCTGTTATAGACTGTTTTTCTTGTGTATTTCTGTCCCTTTATAATGTGTTGACCTTTTCCTGGTAGTCCACTGTGTTTAGGACCATGGTCCATCTTTCTTTTTCAGCAGATAGGATGGTGATGTTTTCATCCTTCCTCAGGGATGTAGTGTAATATATTTAGCATATAGTACAGAAACAAAATTGGTATGTAGTGTGTATTTGGGAGTACTGCTGCTCTCTAGTGGCTACAACAACACACTGCTTTACTTATGAGGCCTTTTACT
>JAPMOB010244200.1:0-19147 GCA_029875015.1 Lepomis gibbosus | reverse complement strand
CAGAGAAAGCAATATCAAAATACAGAAGGCATGGCCAAAATAACGTAACACAGACAAGCTCAGGACAGGATCGTGACATTGAAAGGCTAACTGAAGGTCATTAATGGTTTGGTTCAGTGAAGGGGCAACTGAATATATCACTGTGTCATCCGAATAAAGGTTCAGTTTAGCAGTTTGCATATCCTTTCCAATATCATTTATAAATATAGAAAATAAAATTGGGGCTAAAATCGAACCTTGAGGAACACCCTTGGAAATCTCTAAATAATCTTACTGAAGACCATCTATAGAAACACACTGCTTTCGCTCTGTAAGATTTTTTATTAAATTGATTGCTGTGCTTCCTATATTACTTAATCTATTTAGCAGTCTAAAACCTGACTGTATCAGTTAGAATGTTGTGCTCTGCCAAGTATTCTTTTAATTGACTTGAGTTTTACTTGAGTGGAATTGTGAAGATCTGAAGGGTCTGCATCCCCCCAAGGGATGCACATCTTTCCATAATTTGGGGATTGAATTTGTCAGACCACAAATAAAAATGTTTGCTATAAGCTTAGCTGTAACTTCAGCTGCAATGTTTATTTAAGAAACGTTCTAGATTGTCTGGTCCTGATTTTTAGGTCAAAAGCTTTAAGAGCAATACAGCTATCCTCTTTTAAAATGGGTCTAAAAATAAACGTATCAGGTGGTGTTTCAGTGCTGGAGTCAGAGCAATGACAACTTGATTTGGACTCATTGACTCAAGTATCTTCAACCAGTCTAGTTGCCCTTGATTTTAACCTTTTTTGGATGACATCATGTTGAATGCCAAGAGAAAGTGTTTGGACACCCATTTTCCATAGTTTGTGCTCAGATGTCTCACAGCAGTCTCTCAGTCATGTGAAATATACTTTTTATAATAGAGCAGGCAGTATTTTTTTCTTTTTGCAGCAAAAACCTCAAACAACAACTGTATCCCAGTAGAAGAGCTTAGTGCTTCACACAAAAACTTGCCTCATTTCCTGCACATTCACTTTTACTGCCACTTTTTCCAATTCGACCGAATGAGCTCTTTCCTCCTTTTCTCCTTCTCTCCTCTTTTCTTCTGAGTTGAAGGTTGGTAGTTACTGTCTATTTTTAGCCTGAGCTGCATTGCCTTTTAGCTTTAGACTCTTTCGCTCAGATGCATTTTTTTTTGCTCATGCACAATGATCCTTTAGCTCTTTCTTGTTTGCTGGCATTCCTCAGGGGATGAAGCTAAGGCAGTTGGAGGAGTTTGGCAAAAAGTTTTCTTAAATACAACTAAGGCATGTGTCTGGAAAGTTACAGCAAAGGATAAGAACTCTGTGCTGGGATATCATCTCACGAGGGTGTCTGTCACGTATGCAGGGATTGGTGTTAGATACTTGCTGAGTCGCTCAATGTGTCTGAGCGCCATGTGCTGTGTGTTATGCTTGAGAGGGTTTTGAGAACATGCCCAGATGGTGCCGCCTCCCCTTTCTTTCTGCAAGCAACTGGTGACTTCAGGATGGTTTCAAATGATCCAGTACTGACCACATTTGCCTTTAACACTGGCAGCAGAGTGGACCAGGGGTCATAGAAACAATTTAACACCAGGAAGGCACTCTGGACAAGAGAAGAACCAAATACCTGAAACATAATCAACCACTTTCCATTCTTTGTAAGTGGAAATGCACGCCATGTAAATGTGATGAGGCAAACGTAGGAAGAAGACTGTCGCTTCAATTCACTTTAGGGAGCACAAACTCCAGCAAATATGTGATCAAATGACCATCTTGGACAGGAAATGTTTCAAAGGAAAAGCCGGCTTTAAAGACCTAACTCACCTAAGATTTTCTCTGCTCCAGTTTGGTTGTGATGATATTCAATTTAATTCAATTCAATTCAATTTTATTTATATAGCGCCAAATCACAACAACAGTTATCTCACAGCGCTTTTCATAAAGAGCAGGTCTAGACCGTACTCTGAAGTTATTTACAGTACAGATATCATGTGCACAATAAATGTTTAAGCAGTATTCCCTAGAGAAGAAGTGGTCAATTCTGAGTCCCAAGTATAGAAGAAATGGATTAGATTCAGAGTATAACAAATGGTTTTTATTTTCAAAGGATCTTCACCGTTTCATAATTTAAAGAAATCAGTAAAATGTTCTATCCATCCATCGCCATCCGCTTATCCTATGTACAGGGTCGTGGGGGGCTGGAGCCAATCCCAGCTTACGTCTGGCAAAAGGCGGGGTACACTCTATACAGGTTGCCAGTCCATCGCAGGGCCACATATGGACAAACAACACTCACACTCACATACACACCTAAGGACAATTTTAGAGACACCAATTAACCTAGCCTGCATGTCTTTGGACAGTGGGAGGAAGCCGGCGCACCCGGAGAGATCCCATGCAGACACGGGGGAGAACTCCACAGAGAAAGGCCGGGGCAACTGGGGTTTGAACGCACGACTTGCTGTGAGGCAACCGTGCTAACCGTTGCATCACCACACCGCGCTCAAAAACGTTATCACCAGTAATTGCAGTGGATATGGAATGGCAGGGCTTTCTTTAGTAATTTCCTGTTATATGTTTTTTAGTCCTTCCTCGTGTGTCCCCACCAGTTTTGATTGTCTGCCCTGGCCTGATTTGTTTCAACTGCCTCTAGTTGTCCTCCCCTCGCTTATGTATTTAAGCTGTGTGTTCTTTTTTAATCATTTTCAGATCATCTTCATCCATGTGTCCCTTTTCCCCAGTGGTTTTAATTTTGTGGTTTTCTGCCTTTTCCTTTGGAGTGGTTGATGATGCTGGACTTTTACCTTTTGATTTATTTTCCATTAAATACTATTGAACTGCACCTGCTCTGTCCACATGTCTGCATTTGGGTCCAATCCCTTGTATTCCTGTTTTTCGCTTGAACGAACGGATAAATCATCTTCGAGTCACGACATGTTTATGATTGGTCAGACATGATTGCTCAAAAATTGTGCCAACAGTAGTATGTATTACACTGTCAAAATGTGTAACAACCCTAATATGGCCTAAATAATGGCTATTGCGTCTGTTAATCACACTTATTCACACTTTTTTTCGAAGGTCACAAAAAGCATGGTAACATTCCTGCTGAGCATGAATAATTTTTTTTCTGTGTAAAGGAATGGTGATCTCTCTCTTATGTAGTAGTCTGCCATCTGTAAGGAGTTATACCACACTATATATAGATATCATTTTTTATTAAAGCTGTTTTGTTCTCACTAAATCAGCTGAGGTTCAGGAGCTAGAACTATATAAATGCATTCATTTGATTATACCTGTACTACAAAAATGTGGCTCATGAACCAGCAAGGATATGTATGATTTTTGTAAATAAAGTAATATACTAAAGTATAAAAATTAGATATAGTGCATGTCAGTGAGTGTATGTCTTCCTGACTCGCTGGTTTCACGTTTGGGATTTTCTGATGTGCTATGGGAGAGCATGCATCAGCTGAAATGTGTGTACTCATACATTTATGTCACATGTCATCCACCTCTATTTTCCATTTCTCTCCTAACTGTCTTTCTCCGTTGTTCAGTCTCCAATAAAGAAGAAAATACATAACTGGGGGTTACATCAACAAGTGGCCACTGAGGGACAGGATGGGAAGAAGACACTTATGGATCCCTATTCTGGCAACAGCTTCATTCATCACGCCCTCGATCGATGGCTGCAGAGGAAACAGGGGCTGCCCAGTGCTTCCCACTAACAAACATCACAATAGATTATCCTCATTCCATCTCTCACTTGTATCTTTAACCCAGTTCATTTCTAAATGTGATTTTAGTGTGAATGGCCTAATGTCTCAGAGGAAATATGGAGACAATAATCCAATCTGTGGCAAGGAAAAGCTATTAGTCCAGAGTAGGCAGTCAGTGACTAGTACTGTATAGTATATTATACAATATTAAACCAGGGGTGTGCCCTTTCTTGGTTTTATTATATTTTTATTCCCTGCAACTACATGTGTCTTTGAAAATGCTTTGGGTTAGGGCATCAAGCAAATACTTAAAATGCAGAAAAGCACCTTTCATGAAGGATGAGGATATCACAAATATGACTGAACTTGCAGAAGTTTGTCAACAAATTTACACTCATATATGCGGTGCCATTGTTGGAATCAGTTTTATAGCTCTTACAACAGCCCCATTGTACAATAACACTGATAAAAGCTGTGCTTATTTTCTGCTGATTATATCTTATCCTTTGTTGGTGTTGTGGATTGTCTCACTTCCCTTCAATTCAGATAAATGTTATGGGTCCCAGAGCTGGCCAATGAGCCATGAAACACGCCTGATTAATTGAAAAATCTAAAGAGAATACTGCTGTTAAAACGAGGACCACAATAGGTAATAAGGATATACAGACAACTGTGCTGCAGATGTAAAGAAAGGTAGACAAAGCACTAATGACATTAGGGTAGAGGTTAGATGTTTCTGGAATGTGTAGATGATTCTTAAAATATTATACACACTATAAGTAAATTACTCAGTATACCAATAATAATTGTCACACTCACTTTCTTCTATTGATTGGTTGCACAACACTAAAAAGGATGCTGAGGGAGGAGGAACAACAAAGAGAGTAACATCTTTGTTGAAACCATAATGGATAATAACCCTGAAGTAATTTTGGTTTATTTTGTGTCTACATTTATATCTTTACCCACATTAAGTGGAACAAACGCAGAGCTTTTAGCAGTCAGTGCATGGTTGGTAGACTTCAGCACTGGTTCCCACTACCCAGCTTGAGCAAAGTGCCGATGGAGAGGATTCGGACTCATTGGGGTTTGTGTGGCCTGTATCCTTTCATGGTGATTGGCAACCATTGGCACACTCAGTATTTATGTTTAGCCCTTTAAGTTGCTGGTAGTTGCATGCCTCAGGTCTCTTGAATGCAGCAATAAATGATTTCTCCAGTATTCCATGTGCAGTGACATAATATAGATTTTTTTTTAATTCAAATGCGTTAACCAGAGGAAGTAAATAAATAAATATACAGGAATATCAAGATTAGGAGTCTACAGGCTGTTTGATGCTGTAATGCACATTGTGAAGATGAAACTGTTGTATAGATAAACCAAAGTATTGGAAAACATTGATTTATATTATTTTCAATGACTCTTTGGCCAAATGAAATGATTGGCTGGGCTTATTACAGGCTTGCAACATTCACATATACTGAAATGTTTTATTTTTTCCCCAAAACATTTGATTAATTTCATACTGTTGCAATGTAAAGACAATTTCAACAAATACAAAAAATGCTTCTGAAAGACACTAGCTACCCTACTTAAACTATTTCAAGAATTGCATTCAGAGGAAGGCAACTTTATTGATGTAACACATTTCATACAAAGGGCAAAGTCAAACCAGAAAACTCACTGACAAAGCAGAGGAAAATGGCGTCAGTAATTTTATGCTGCTAAATGTTCTTTTAAACGGCTCCAGAAAAGAATTGGAGTAATAAGATCTGACTCCCTTCAAAGAGCCATAATTCCCACCACTAATTGACATTTAATGTTGGCATTATGAATCATGTACTACAGAGTTGTCCTATATGACTGCAATCTCTGGACCTTAGTTCAGGTTTTCTCCAGCAGTAGATACCCCACCGTGTAGCAGCTTGTCTCTGACATGGATTTAGAGGCAGATAACATGCGGAAACACTGGTGATTTTACCTTGCCCTCACACCTACTTCCTTTCCCTCATCTCCCTGTACTTTATCACCTCATTAGCGCACGGCCCTGGAGGATTCTTAAAGGTGTCGTAGGTGTTACACATCCAGATGGATGTTTTTAACATTGCCACTTTATTTGTTCCGTACTGTTTAAAGAAGATTCCACCACCCTCCATGCACTGTTGTGGTAATCCTGGAGCTAGAGCCATGAGAGACACAGTAAGACTTATGTTGCTACAGCGCACCTCAGAACATCTTGAACACAAGATGTGTAGGAAGAAAAGCCAGTTTCAAACAAAAGCTTTCTCCCATGCCCCGCTGTGACTCTTGAATCCCCTCTTAAGAGAATGTGCCCCTTCTACTTATTTTCAAACACAACAAAACACCGGGGGAGCAGAGTTAAGAAGCTGTGTACAGAGCAGTGGTTTGACAGCAGGAACTGTCAGATGGCATCTTTATTACACTCCTTGAGGAGTCCTGGAGGACCGCACAAGCATCTGTTTCCCATCGTTGCTGCCACTACAGTCATATAGAAATCAACCAACTTCAGCCATTTGACAGAAGAGGACATGCTTTAAAGGAACAATGCAGCCCAGACAAATGCATTGCAGGGGAGGAAAAGGAGGGAAGTGCACTCTAAGTGTGTTGTTGGAGTGTGATTCATGTATTTGGTTTTGCAGTTGAGTCATAAATCTCCAAGCAACTACAACCACACTCAGTGGTATAATGTAACTCAGTACATTTACTCAAATAGTGTACTTAAGTACAATTTTGAAATACTTGTACTTCCAAATTATGCTGCTTTATACTTACTGTGGGACCCACAGTAATGTTGGCCTTGTTAATGGACTCTAATGATGAACACTAAACAGTGGGCACCCCCCATTCAAATGTATTATTTTAATTGTTTTGATTTTGTGTGGTAATTTGATGTATATGTTCTTGTGCAGAAATAACTGTAGGTCAATTTATGGGTATAATGTAAGGTATACACAGGCACTTTGGGCAGCATGTGGGGTCCATTGGGTTAGACAAAAGGGCACACGCTTCAGTCAGAAGACGTAAACAGCCTGCTGTACGTAGTGACAACGTACTACTGATGTGCTTCTGTTTCTGTATTTACCAATAGAACAAAGTAAAGAATTTATTTAAATTTATGCACGCTTGGAAGTCCCTTTTGTGTGTAACATACTCCACTAGATTTCAAAGGCAAACATTGTAGTGTTTACTGCACATTTATTTGACAAGCTTTTTTTTAGATACAAACATAAATAATAAAATATGATGCATTATGATAAATTTAATGGCATGCATACTCACATAGGGGCTTTCAGTTATGTGGATAGCCAAAATTGGTGGGTTATGCTATGATTTATAGAAGAAGGATTAAGTTGCAGCTGCCCCCACAACACAACTAACATGTGTGCAAAAAGATTTTAAAAAATATCTTTGGGGATCAATCATTTTACATTTTAAAATGAGCCATTCTGTTTAAGGAGTTACTGAGTACATTTTGCTGGTAATACTTAATTTTGAATGGAGGATTTGTAACTTGTGGTATTGAGCACTTTATCCAACATTAGCTACCATTTAGGTCCAGCCAAAATCAAAAGTAAAAATAAACGTATACGTATATGTACACAGCCTTAAATTTATCTCAAAGGTTACTAATCACAAATCTTTTCCTTTGACCCCTTGCAACAGTTTCAAAATGGAGGTTCGTTGTAGGAGGAGATGTGGGCTTGCAGTTTCAAATTGAACAAAATAATATATATACACATTTGTGACTCATAAAGAGCACCTGCTCTTGGGTTCCTGCTGGGAGTGTTTTCCCAGTAGTTGGTTGAAGATAAGGGCTGAAAACGGAGCAGGGGCCCAGTGGGAGTCCACATCTGGAGTTTGCGAACATGAAGGCAGAGAACTGACGCTTCAGGGTCTAATTTAGCAGCTGGGGGGAAAAGAAGCTAAGGGCAAGAAAGCCAAAAACACTCAGAAATGAAGAATTTTACTTCAAAACACCATATAGCCGTTAAAAAGTTCCACAATTTCAGCACTGTATGACATATACTCAGTTTATTGGACTAAATTAACTGATAACTTGTTAACTTTGAATAACAATTGAATGTTGGAGCTTACCGGAAGTCTTACCAGTGAAACCCATCATATTGATAATGTTTGTAGCATCAGGTTTACCTTAGCCACTATTTTACATATAATGGCAATTATTATTTTGTAGAGTTAAATTTATGACCTAGATACTAAATTCAGACACGTCGAGCACACTAATTTGAAATGTGCAGAAATAAATTGAACAAAACCACACAATAGCAAAATTACATCTGTTGACTAAGGATGTTAAGTGTGTGATGTGACACAAAAATACTTTACACATCCACACACACTTAAGTATGGTGGTCAACTGAAGCATTATAATATTCTTCCTCTGAAACATTTTTACCACACTAGCTGGACTCAGAGACATTTATAAGGTGACAGAGAAAGTGAACCTCCATATCTCTACTCTAGATTGTTACCTTTTGAACTTGAGGAAATTCCTTTTGTACTTTGGAAGAAATTGTCAAGGTAGCTGTCTGAGACTCAATTATTTTATATTTTTTCCAACTGTCGTGAATTGCCTTCTCTGTAGAGGCAAAAAAAGTTATAGATTTTTCTCATATTGCGTTTATGGACAAAGCAACAACATCAAAACAAACAAATACAACTTGGAACCACTACTGCCAGACAACTACTTCAGAATTGATTTGATGTTCTGTGCACTGTAAAAGACTCAGCTGAACAATAAGAATTCTAGTGTTTCTTTTTTATGAAGTTCAAAAAAACAAAGTCTGTTTTTGTTTGTTAAAGCTGTACATTTGTATGACTTATATAAATGTTATAGACATAGTTTTAGACTGATGTTTATATTCAGGCCAACATAAAATGAGTGAGGGAGAGATATGGGGTTTGGTGCTGCCTTGCTCGACTGGATCGATGTCCTCTTTTATATTCGACAGCTGAAAAAGTGTGGCCCAATGCAATAGAAATTCCAGTAACATCAGACTATGTTGTCTTATCTATGCGAATTACAAACTTCCTGACCAACAGGAGTCAGCAGGTGAGACTGGGGAACATCACATCCAACACCCAGACCAGCAGTGCTGGCGCCCGCCAGGGGTGTGTGCTTTCCCCACTGCTTTTCTCCCTCTACACCAACGACTGCACCTCAGGAGACCCATCTGTCAAACTTGTGAAGTTTGCTGAAGACACAATGGTCATCGGTCTCCTCCAGGACGGTGACGAGTCGGCCTACAGACGGGAGGTTGATCAGTTGGCTCTCTGTTGCTGTCAGAACCTAAAGATTAACACTCTCAAAACTGTGGAGATGATTGACCCCCCCACACATTCTACCCCCCATCACCATACCCAATAGCCCTGTGTCTGCTATGGAATCCTTTAGATTTCTGGGATCCACTATATTCCAGGACCTAAAGTGGGAGCCCAACACTGACACCATCATCAAGGCCCAGCAGAGGATGTACTTCCTGCACCAGCTCAGGAAGCTCAACCTGCCTATAGAGCTGCTGATCCACTTTTACACAGCCATCATTCAGTCTGTCCTCTGCACATCCATCACTGTCTGGTTTGGCTCTGCCACCAAAAAGGACAGGGATAGACTACAATGCATAGTCAGGACTGCAGAAAAGATCATCTGTGCCAACCTACCCTCCATTCAGAACTTGTACATTTCCAGAGTCAGGAAACGTGTATGTGTACCTTTATATCACATCCACCTCCGACATGTACAAAATAATGATAATAATAATTTTACTCCTGCATCCTTTGCGCTCTGATCACTGCACTATTGTAAAACCGTCTATATTGTTTTTGTTCTTGTTTATAGTATCCATATTTGTGTTCTCTCTACTGTAGCCTGTGTCGGATTTTATCATTGTGTTAT
Source organism: Lepomis gibbosus (assembly GCA_029875015.1). Taxonomy (NCBI): domain Eukaryota; kingdom Metazoa; phylum Chordata; class Actinopteri; order Centrarchiformes; family Centrarchidae; genus Lepomis; species Lepomis gibbosus. The sequence continues at coordinate 9,485 of JAPMOB010244200.1, read as the reverse complement.
TGTATCATTGTATCAATAAGCACATCATGAGCACTGTATAATTCTAAGTCATATTCCTTGTATGTGTACACATACTAAATAGGCAAATAGAGCTGATTCTGATTCTGATAATTTCTTTATGATGGTTTAGAATTTTGAACTTATATTAGGATCATCAAGAAATACAAAATATTGTATGACTCTCTAATAGGTGAAGTGACAAAAAAATTTAAATGTCAATGCTTTAAGGTTGTTGTCTAATTGTGTTTACCAACATTCTAATCACACAGATGCTTGAAGATATTGCAGAAACTTTCTTGCAACTACTATCAAAACAATATGCTGTTATTCATGTGTTAAGGAGTCACTTAACCTAAAACACAAATCACCATTTTACCATTTAAGGAGGAAAACTGCAACATTGGAATCAGTTCACTTTGCCATCGCAGGGATAAGGACCTACAGCTTAAAGAAGACTTACGGTTCTATATGTGTAGGATGATGATGTTTATAGCCAGCTGCCTGCAAGTGTACGCTAACAGAATTTTGTCTGAATTAATACAATAACAAGATACAGTGTTGTACTGCTTAGTCCAGTCATCGGCCTCTGACCCCATTAAATGTTATTTACCTTCTCCTCCCTATTTCAATATCACATCAAATCCACTGTTGTCTCTTAATTGAACCTCTTTGTCTACTAACTCTCCTGATGGAGTGTGCACACATCTTCTAGTAGAGGGTCCAAATGGACTCTTAACCTGAACCGTCACTCTTTCAGACCAGTACTGAAAGAGAGAGCTCCCCTTTCTTGCCTCTATCATCAGCTCCTTGGTTACATGTGGCTGTGTGTCAGCTGTGTTCATGTAAGCAAGAGTAACTTTAGCAAGAATAACTCCTCAAGACGCCACCTTTTGACACTTCTAATGTCAATAACTTCAGACTACAGACAAGTATCATTGGATTAATTCCTTTCCGATTGAAGGTCAGAAATACACAACCTACTTGACTCATCTAATTAAACTAACCCATCTCTTTTCTCACCACATATTCAGATCCTTCAGGGCTCAGTCCTTGGCTGATTATTTATTTTCACACAGCTATTGCTGCATAGGAATATCTTCAGCAACTATTCTTCTTAATACCTAATACCCAATTAACATCAACCTGCTCTACTATCCTACAGCCTTACTCTGATTCTCTACAATAAAATACCCATCCCCTACAATGAACACCAATGCTACTACTCCACCCTGTAAAACCTTTGTTTTAGCAAAGCATATGTGCCACTTCTAATCAAGCTGTCATGTGCAATTTCTCAATGCTAGTCTCACTGAATTATTTTATTTATTTATTTATTTATTTATTTTACATTTACCAGTCACCCAGGTCACGGCAGTTACACTCATCTTCAACCTTCCTAATTATTCACATATAACTATCCTCCTGCTAGTAGAACAGTGCCTCCTATGTCTTATGTTGCCTTAGTAATTAACTGATTCCTCATCTTGATCACAACTGCTAAGCTGTACTTTGAGCTAAATGCTAACTAGCACACATGCTTATGTTTAGCAGAGACAATGTTTACAATGTTTAGCACATGTGTTAAGGATAATATTATGAGCCATGTTCTGGTGTTATAAAGAAGTTTCTGAGACTGAAGTCTCATAACATAGTTTATTGAGCCTGACAGAGGAGATACAATGCTAGCATACAATGTATGAACACACAGGATGCCAACACCAAATCTGAAGAATACTTCCTGTCTGGGGATAGTTATCCTTCCTAAATCTACTGAGATTCACTAAGTGTCCAAATTAGGTTATTGTTCACCCCTTCTGTGCATGTGTGTCATTCAAGCCACATGCAACACTTTCTGCATAGCGCCAGGCAGTCTGTCTATAATGAAACTAAATAAAGGTAAGCTTGACCTCAGGTTACCTAACAAATGTACAACAGTGCATCATTATCAACTAAGCTGCGTCAGTCAGTTGACATGGAGGCAGAGAGGAAAGACAATGTCTGACCTAGAGATATGGAGAGTCACTGGCTGTCACCTTTGGCTTATTTAAGCTCAGCACTTGACCCTATCATGACCCGGGGAAACCTGTGTCATAGCTACCCATAAATTATTCCTTCAAAGCACGCTAACATTTTCTAATAAAAGTAATGGACAAATTAAAATGATGGTGTTTATGTGAAAGGTCAGGGGATCACCAAGGCTTTATCCTCTGGGAACCATGAATGTCTATACAACTTGTGTGAAAATCAGTCCAAAAGTTATTTAGACAGTTCAGTCTAGTCCAAAGTGTTGGACCAACTGACACTTCCATTGTGCCAGCATGGCAACAGGGATGTGGGATGATTTTTACATGTCGCATAAACTGTAAATGTGTTGTTTTGCTTTATAAACCTATAGGCTACTGCTACTATTTTTTTGCTGCTACTGCTAGCCTACTACTGCATTTGCTATAACTGATCACTGATCCTATGATATTTAACTCATCATGTTTACTTTGTCCTGTTTATCATTACTTCATAAGTGTCACTGTTGATTCACAGTTTCGTCTTTTGTATATTGTACCAATCCTAGTTGGTTCCATGTCTTATGAAGCTGCATCAGTTACCTTGATTATAAAGCCTTAGCAACTAAAAAGTAGCTTGAAGCGCCTGTTGCTAAGCCTCTTCTTCAAGCCTTGATATTGCTTTCTCTATAAATAGATTTATCTCTGATGAGGTCAAACTGCTTCATTCAGCTTAGTGAATACAAAGTCAGAAACCCATTTATCATCAGCAGAGCAGTACATTTAGAAGATTTACATTTTAGTCATTTAGTTGGCACTCTTATCCGCCGTGACATAAAATGAGTGAGTCAGTTGGGGTTTCTGTCTTTATGAATGATACGTGGACAGATTTCAGAGAGCTGTCAAGTGCCTTGAAGTCTCTGTTGTCTTGTATTTGACTACATTCAGGTGTATGTGATCTACTGATCCTTATTGTACTTTCTACACAGAGCACAAGCATATGCCAATGCTAAACTGACTGAAGCCTAATGGTAGTTTAAAGGTAAATTAGTTACTAAATATCCTAAACCTACTCTTCTCTTATGTCAAAATATTCCTAAACCTAAGATCTAAAACCCTAGAATAAAGAAACATGTAATAATTTCCCTCTTAATAGATATATTCTTCAAGGTTCAACTTACATAAAACTTAGGGATAGTTTGGAGGATAGGATAGTTTGAATGCTATTTTGGTTGTTTACTTTCCTCAGTCAGTTATGTTACCAGGGTTCTCTTTCACCTTGACTCATGAGCCCTTCATCTACAAACAGGCTTATCGCCACTGGGGTCAAGCTGCTACGTCCCTTCACTTGTGTTCTTGCCAGCAGTGTTTTTATAATTGGATGTCTCTTGATTCTTTTCTCTACTCATATGAAAGTGGCTTCATCTTAGGCAGTATGTAAACTTGTAGCATCACACTTAAAGCAGTTCTGATTGGCTCTTTTTTTAATCAAGCAACCATGTAGAGTCTTCATAATGGGCTTAATGAGTATTCATTTGCGTTGTTCCTGCATTTGTGCACTAATGGGTTAATGGATATGCAAGGACACACACATACTGTCATGAACCCTGCATCTCTCACCTGAGTTTGGGACTGATTTTCTGAGTCCTGGGCGGGTCTGGGTTCCTGAGTTGGCACTTGCTTCCCCTGCTGGTAATCACGCACCTGGTCCTGATCAGCCATCCCTACTTAAGGAGAGACCAGACTTCCGTTCCCTGCCAGATTGTTAAGTTGCGTACCGTAGGTCAAACCTTCGCATCTTGCCTTAAGCCTGTGAATCTAATAACCAGTTTGCCTTTACTAACATCTACCTGTCTCCAGATCTCCTGCTCAGCCAGCCAATTCCAAGTGCTTCAAACCTGAGAACCCAAACTTCTGACCACACTCCAGCCAACCACGCCAACCAGCCAGCCCTCTCACTCCACTACTTGGAAAGAGACTCCCAGCCACCTCACCCTGCCAAGTTTGCTCACCCTATCTCAGTCAATAAACTGCTTAACTGCTGCCTGGCCTCCGTGTCTGCATTTGGGTTCTAGCATAACTCCTGACACATACATGCATACACACTGTTCTTTGCCCAGCTATCTCACTGTTGCTATGCTCCATAATAAAAATCAATGTGTTTTCAATAAAATCATCTTAGTTGTAATTACTAACACCACAATGTCATTTCATATCCCATGGTTCAGCGCTATCCATAGTATCTTTTTATACATATATTATAATCTTGTGAAAGATAACTGGACATTCAGTTGCTTCACTATGTCATCTTTTAAAACCAGTACCACTCACAGTAATAGAATTGCAGAATTATTCAACCTAAATGACTTGATTAGGGTGTCAAATGGCCTCCATACAGGCTTCTGTCCTTCAGAGGCTGGAGTCACTGAAGAGGGTATACCTTTTTCACCATCCCAACTCCAAGAGTCTGAGGTGGAGCCCAGAAATAATCATCTCTGTGGCCTTTTCTGCACTCAGCAAGGCAAGATGGGGAGTTCATTTGCCGTGAAAATTTATATCTCTCTTTTCCTTGGCTCCTTCTTTCCCCACCACACACATAGCTGTATGGGTATTCTTCTTTCTGTGGGCAGAAGCCGCTGTCCCTGAAACGCCACATGTTTTATTGCCCACTAAAGCATGATGCTCTGCTCCTTTTGATATTGAATTATTTATTTGTTTCCCTGTGCTGCCTGGGAGCCCCTATGAACGATTGGGCGCCTTGGGCCTGCTGCGACATGATCTCGAGGGGTATTAAACGTATTGCTGGTATTTGTTTCCCACCTCTAAGTGGATCGGACGACACAGCAGACAAATACTCATCCTGCAAAGTAGAAGAGCCTCTACAACAAAACACGTGTCTCCATAATCCTTATTGCATCCAGCTGTCTGGTAGGGGTAGAATGGAATAGAAGACTATTATTATCACACTCTGATTGTTTTTTTTTCTAGTATGGATTTTGCACACGAGACCTATGACATTGCACAACTGTAAATACTATAATACTATATTTGATAGTACTAGTGTATTTGTGTATGTGTTTATTATTGTTATTTTAAATACATTTTATTTTATTTCACACCCAACAGTGCAGGGCTTACTCTTAAGACACTCCTTAATTGCAATTAAGCCTATGATCTTGCAAACCACATTTGTTTTCTGAACACATAATGTATATTGAAATATTATTAACAGATACTGTATGTATGTATGTTGAAACAGAATGGCTTTACCACAGGTCTAGTATTAATCATTTTGACATAGACTTTTATTAGCTGTAATGTGTTTAAAGGATTTGATTTTGGCTAAACCGCCAAACCGCAAACCGACTTATCTTTATTTTTTGTAATTGCGGCCCTGAGAGTCTTTTCTGTTACTGCATTATAATGACTCATAAGGTTTTATCATTGTTATTGGAGCTTTTTACTGACAAAAGAAATCATCTATGAGAAAATACATTGTCTGTCTGAGACCAATGGAGGCAATAGCTTTAAAAGTGGGCAGGACTTTGGCACTCTGCTCATAAGAGCAACACAGACCTATTCATTCTCTCACATGTGGATTTTGGTTCAGAGGACTGCAACCACGCTAAAGAATTAATTTCATGCTTTATTAATTGAGCTCAGAAAAAGTGGCCTGTTGCATAAAAACATACAGGTCAAATTCAAGATCACAAGAAACTTAATGCAATTTAATGCTAACAGCAATAATATATAAATGGAAAACTGTAAAGTAAGCTTATTTTATGGATTACAGTGACTTCAAATAACACTGTAGATAAGAAGTGTCAGGACAAAGGTTGCTTACACTGATTTGTATCTACATGACAACTTAGAAAACTCCATCTACTGATGAAGACTGAAGATGCAGTTAAAAGATCCATAAAAAAGCTTGCAAGCCATGGATAAGTTGAAACCTAAACAGTCTCCAGCCCTAAGTGAGTGAATTTGGGGTTGATTTTGGAACAGTCATGATACAATACTAGACTATCGGACTGTTAAAGATTTTTTCCATATTTTATCCACGATTCAAGGCCAGAATATCTTGATAGCATTGAAGGATTTTATTGGAAATCATGACTGATAAATGACTTAAAATCCCATACCCAGTGCAGATGTGGAACAGAAGTGCTGGATGACTGCAGTATCTCTCTCACACTAACGTCATCTCCATATCTCTGACTTTCTTATTACTAACCCCCCTTCTTTCTCTCTCATTCACTCTTTGAAGCTGTAACAAAAGAGAAAAATTGAGAGACTTATCAGAGTTTTTGCATAACCAGCCCATCAGTCTTGTACAAAATCATGTTTATTCATTTTGCCCTCAGGGGAGAGGGGGTAAAAGGGAGATGATTAAATTCTAATTTGACCTCTATCATAATTTAGTTGAGCCTATTATGATGTCAATCATTTGAACTCAACACTGCAGTGAGGAGAGAGCGACTGTAAGGCAAAGGGAAAAGGGATTATAGACAGTTTGGGGACCACACAGTCACTGTATCAAATTGGTTTTATCCAGCCACATGTAATTTTTTCCCCGGAGAGAACAGGGCTTGTTCAAATGTTCAACGTGTGAAGTGAACATGGGGCATCAAAGGAATGATGGACTTGACTATAGCTGGCGAAGGTTGCTTTTCAGTGTAAAAAATTGTGCTGCATCAGGGTAAATGATTTGCTTATTACAAGGGTGAGTCATAGATGTTATGAGCTCCATGATGGAAGTCTTAGGAAAGGAAAAAAGTATTTGGTGTTTTCTAGCTCTATGATTTATGGTTTGTGTTATTGGTATGTCATCTGTGCAACAATTTGTTAAGATGTGTATAAGCTGAACTTTTGTATGGCTAAGGTCCATTAGCCACATTTGGTGCATTTTCTGTAATGAATGTCATTATAGTCATCTGCAGTACAGTGCAGATCACACATTAACACTGCGTTCTCTAAACATCTAAGCGCTTTTTTCAACCCCTAGGTCTTGACAAGGTGAAGACAGTAGCATGCAATAAAAGCAGGTACCAAATGCATTACTGTACCAAGACGGCTGAAAATACAGGCCTGTCTTTTTTTGTTCATTAACAGACAGAGTATAATCCATATAAGATGGTAAGCCAAAAACCAAGAAAGTGTAGACTGGACTGATGCTGGTTTTAACTGTGCTCCAGTGGTTTTCTATTGCACTTATTTCAGTGACAGTGGTGATTCAGTGTAGTCAGTTCAGTTTAAAGATTTGTTCATTCATGTACTAAACTAGGCTGGCATCAGAAGACTAATTCACAAATGCGTATTAGTCTGGAACCTGTCAGTTCATTTTTGATTTCAACGGAAGCAGCCCAAAATGTCTTTGGATGCAAATGGATAGGCCTACACCCAATCAGAGCAGCGAAACATGTGGCAGTGCTTGGTCTGTTTTGAAGCAGGAAAACAATTCAAATTATGGCTAAAGAGTAGATAAATAGCCAATGCAGTAAAAAAATATTTGGGATTCATATTTAATCAGCTCTGCCAGGTTAGACAGTTTGATCTGAGTTTTGAGAACCTGGTATGTTGCGCTGGACGGATGTACAGACTGAAGCAGTTCCAGACTTGCAACCAATCAGAGCTACAAAATGTGTGACTTTTAAAATCTGGACTGGCGAAGCTCATCTTGTAGTCATAGTATCAAACCTGCCCCACATTAGATAAATGGTTGTGATTTGACAACTGGATGCAGGACAAGTGGAAATCTGTCTGAATGGGAGGGGCGCTAGATGTAACTGTCATGAAACATGAGCTTGGCAGATGTCTGGCTTCCAGGCTAGTACTAAACATCTCTAGTTTTGGCTGCTCACTGCCTATATTATTGCGTGGGATGACAGGTCAACAAAAATATGAAGTAAATGAGGTATTTTTCACTCCACATGACTATATTCTGTTTATTCTAGTTAGTTTGTAATAGGCACCTGAACCTGATTAAATGAATTACAAAGGTGCAATAAAGTAAACGTAGAAAACTGATGTTTGGACCAATGAAAGAACAAGTCATGACCACACCCAAATATAAACCAAAGAGTACTGACACTGTCCAGCAACCATCTGTCTTTTGTAACCTTTGTTGTGTGGGAGCCGCACTCTGTTGACAGTTTATTAGGTACACCTGGCTCAAAGTAATACAGTCTAATAAAATAGTCCTGCAATAAACCCTAATTCATGACGGTTAAAATGTTCAGTCCAACAGCACCACAAACTACATTCTCCAAAAACATCAAAAAGTTAATTCAACATTTCTGAAAAACAGTTTTAAAAAAGGAACATTATAACCTTCATGAAGTTTGGATTTATTGCAGATCTGATGCAGTAGCCTACTTATTAATAACATTGCTTTATTTATTTGTTTATTATTAATAATAAGTACCTAATAAAGTGGTAATAATGTTTGGGTAGGAGTGCTTCCTTGACTCAAATTGAGTGTGTTTAACGTGTTCTTTGGATAAGGATACACATGGAGACAATAATTCCTAGGCACTCTCTTTATTACAATTAAAATATCTATATTGTCATGGTATGGTCAGGTTAAAACTTAATATACCTTGTATATATTGTTTATCTAACATGCACAGTATTGATCATTTTTAGTCTCTGTCTATTGCACCTCTGCCGTTCTGTAGAGAACAGCAGGTCTCTTTTGAAGCTGCTTATTGATTGCTGAGGATTCTCTGTGCTGTTAACACAATTACGTGTCTGGAAAATCTCTCTCTGTTTTCTGTGTTGTAGGAGGTGGGCTGTTGTAACGTCTGTGCTGTGGGTAATATAATGTTGATGTTGTTGCCTTGTCCTGATATTTCTGACAAGAGGGTTTGTGTGAGGGCTATCTGAGTGTGCACAACTTCATGATTCAGCTTTATTTTCACTATACAAGACAAGATTGCCCACAATTAAATGCAGGTGAACCTAAATATACTTTACATGTGCTTATATATAAAATCACTTATATATCAAAGGGTAGCAGACCACAAGGATCCACTCAGCAGGCAAGATAACTCTACAGAAAGGGAGAAGACATCTGCTTGGGGCTCCTGGAATGGCTGTAGCATGCTATGGGGATAATGTCACAATGGATATTATTTCATTTGAAAGGAGGAAGAAAATATATTTTCTACGTATATGTAGAATGTAATTTTAAAGAGCTGGCAAAATCAAACTTTCTGGCTTGTAAAAGAGGAAAAGTGACATAGACCCTTATGAACTTCACTTCATCACTGCTTTAATTTCCTGTCCTCTTAGTCTTTTTCTTGGTGTAATTTCTTTTTATTATGTGACTATCTATTATTCATGCAAAGCTGCTTGTATGCGTTATGTGAAAAGGTTTTTTTTTTACTGCATTTGTATTGTGATTTATTAAAGGAGAACTCCGGGCAATTTTTAAGTTAATCTTGATCGTTATACCTTTGTGAGTACTGTCTATAGAAAAAAAAA
>JAPMOB010244199.1:0-17489 GCA_029875015.1 Lepomis gibbosus | reverse complement strand
CTCTCTCTCTCTCTCTCTCTCTCTCTCATGGGCAGTCTCCAGTGAAAGGGGAGCAGGAGGGCGGAGCAGCGATGGGGCTTTTTCTGGGACAGGTGCCAATTCCAAACAAAAGACACAAAAAGCCAAAAAAAGAGTGAGATAGTTCTCAACGACAAGCAAAAAGTGGCACGTTTCAAGAGCTGATCTGTAGTGATAACATGTGTGTGCATGTGTAGCTATTCTCCTCTTGCAGTTCTTTTTTTTGTATTGCTTGAGTGAGTAACAGCAGAGATCTTGAATCCTCTCTTTCCCCCTCTCTGCTCTCTTGCTCCCGTGAAGGCATTTGAGTTTCGAGCGGGGAAAAGGAGGGGCGGGTGGAGTTGGGAAGGGGCAGTGGGAGGCGGAGCTTTGCCTCCTCTCGTCCCTGTGAGTCTTCTGCATTATTCATATGCCCGGGCGAGTGCTGCAATCTGACTGGCTGCCTGGCTTAGCATTCACCCGACATTCAGCGGCTCTGTTTGCTAACATTCCTCATTCAAAGCCTTGTTAACTGCCAGACGGGAGGAACACGCGACTCCATGGGAAACCCACATGGCCTCCTTATTGTGGCGGGCCCTGACGGTCTCAGACTAGGAGGTGGCAGACAGGGAAGAGCAAGGGGAGCCGGTTTGTAAATATTAAGAAGCAGTTAGCTGAGGTTAGGCAGGTTACCCAAGGCTTAGACACGGGTTTGGGGTAAGGTGGCCAGATTGACAGGGTAAAACCCAGACAGATGGGCAGACAGACATATAGGCAAGGCGTTGAGGCAGACAGGGAAGCTGGCACTCACTGGGACTCTGAAAGGGTCTCTCGTTGGCGTGCCCGCCTACTCCTTGCAGGGAGTGCAGAGCTGTGTGACTGAATCCGAGCTCCCTTTCCCTTCTCTACAGAGAGGATATGTGGACATACTGAATACAGCTACGGAGGGATCCAGCACAATGAACGGCGGAGATTTCGGCACTTTACCCTGGATGGCTGATGACTGTGGCGTGTGTGCCAGTTCCCTCAAACTCCCAGTGGGTAAGTCGGGTAGTGTGTGTGTGGGTGTGGAGTTAAGTGTGTGTGTGTGTGTGTGTATGTGTGTGTGCATGTATGCGTGTGTATATGTGTGTGTGAAGCACGCACACATGCAGAGGTTTTCTTTTAACAAAACGATGAAACACAAATATGAAACAAACGCCACAGTGCGGCGGCGTTTGTCCGGATCTCCATGTTGGTGTGTCTAAAACGTTTCGTCTGGGTGTTGTTTCCTTCAGGGCGACGTGACTATATAGAGAGAGAGGAGGCTTAACGGAATACAGGCAAACCAGGGGGGAAACGTGGCATGGGCTTTGAATTTCAGACGAAACTGAGCTAATCTCGCCTTTTGGTGCGTCCCTACCTGCAGTTTTGCACTCCAGGTCGGCCTTTTGTGTGCGTGAAAGAGACGGTTTTGGAGGGAGCAGAGAGGGACTCGGGCTGTAATGTTGGGCTGAGGGCCAGACAAGGCCTGCTACACAAGGCCGAACCCCACCACAACGCCCCCCCCCCCCTTCAGTCTATCTCTGTGTCGCTCTCCCTTTTCCTATCCTGGTCAGCTATCAGGAAAACTATTAACCGCAATTTGAGTGTTCCCTTTAAAAATGATTATATGCAGGGTTTTTGATTCATATTACAAGGTTAAACATGGGAAAAGGGGTGAACGCTGACACGTGGCCACACGTAGCTTCCATATAGCTCGAACAGGCCTTGAGGATAAACCGTCTATTAAACATTCGTTTTCATTTGAAAATTTTTTAACAAGATAAATGCTTCAAGTCATTATGCTGTAGACATTTCTCTCTTAAGTTCGATTATGTGGTTTAAAGATTTATTCAAAGTAATGAATGTAAATAGACATATTTTGTTGTGTATGCGGACCGGAGTAGAGCGATGTTCTTTATATGAATTTAAGAAAAGTTATATTGTCATTAACATTAGTATCACACCTGCTTCATCCCTGAGGGCGAATATTGGCTCTAATTTTATCTGTATAATATCATATTTTCCACATAATTAAAAAAACTCCATATGCCACACCCCCCATTGATGCCACCTAGAATGGCATTTTAATTATCGCCCCTAAATCAGTTTTTTGAACAAGCGCTAATTTAAAAAATTGTTTGCCCCCCGCACGCACAGACACACACACACACACACACATTGCCTGTCGATATGGCTTCATGTTGAACACCTCAGCACATCAGAGTCTACCATGACCAATAGGTAGGAGTGGAGGGAGTGTGAGTCATCAAAGATAGCTCTAGTCATCCCACCTACATCCTACGTTACCCACTACAGGGCCTGGTGCGAGCTCCGCCATCACTGTCAGCCCCCGGCAGGAAACCCAGACTTCGTTTCCTGCATTAGGTGTGTCCGAACCCCTCATTTGAGACCCCCAGCCCGGCGAATTTGCGCGTGACTACGTCAGCATTTAGAGAAGGAGCACGTCATTGGCTCACGAGGTGCAGCAGGAAAAACTGCAGCAGAGTCAAATGAAGGATGTGATTGTTTTTTAAATTTCCTCCGTTCTTCTTTTCTGTTTCTTTCCTTTCTACTTTATTCCATCTAGGAGATAAAACGTAGTATTTTCGGAGAGTTCTGCTGCTCTTCACGATCGCGCACCCTTTAAGGAAACAGGGAAAAATTCGCTTCAACTTCATAACTTGCGACCTGTCGATCATTTCATTAACTTTGGAAAAACACTGAAGATATTTGATAGTGTTTGCCTCAGACATGGACAAGTGTCCTCTGCATGATTCCAAAATATTGTCACTCTCTAATATTTTCTCCCACAAAAAAAATGGTTAGATCTTTTTCTAAAAAATTAAGTGGGAATTTGTTGTGAGTTTTTATACAGTACTGCGCTTTAAAAAATGTTTCACCTTTACTTTGTATAAGATAGACCATGGCGGAGTTCGGCATTGTTTTTTAAGCGAAATAAGTGATTGTAGAAATAGCGAATTTTGCCTCCAAATTGAATCTACAAGGCTGGTTTATTAAAAACAGCCTATGACGTGTTACAGAATGTTAGAAAACAGCAAAACTGAATAAAATGTTTCTGCTACCACAAAGACCATCACACCACATCTTGAGCCAGACGCACAAATGCATGCGCGCGCACACACACACACACACACACACATAGGCAAACACCCAGACACATTTGATGCTATGTACCCCACAATGAACCCTGGCTCCTAAGATGAATGGGGTTCCCACGCCTCTCCCAAGGAGTGCAGGGCACAGCCTCCTCCTCTGAGCATTCACACACACACACACACACACACACACACACACAATGCACACACTACAGATGGCCACACAGTCTTACTCAAACACACACAGGTGCATTTTAGTCTAATACAGAGGCACACACATTTGCAGTGAAAAGGCATAATGACACATTTCAAAAGGCAAACACAGACACACTTAAAATATTGATTATCATTCAGAACACTTACGGTAATGATGAGCAGGAGAGAGACACACAGCTATCTTTGTTGCTGCCGCTTCAGCAGTTGGCCATAAAAAGCAACATTTATTTTGTTAAGCAGCAAACAGGAAGGTAAATGAGGTATGACACGTATTTGGGGTGTTTTTCTTTCAGTTACATTTCGGTTACACCTCCTCTTGTTTCAGTGTGTGTGCGTCTGCGTGTGTGCGTGCACGTGCGTGTGTGTGTATGTGTGTGTCTGTGTGTGAGAATGTGCGTCAGTCATAAGGTTTTGCTTTGCAGGGAGAATTTAAATGAAGCAGAAACAAAAGTTCGTGGGAAAATCTAACATTTCATTTTCTAAGGGTTCAGAAACACAAAGTCCTTGAGTGTGTGTGTGTGTGTGTGTGCGTGTGTGGTTTTCACATGAATATATACGTGGCTTGGTTTCAAACTCTAAAACCTGACTGTTAAATTAAAAATGGGATATATGTTGATATTTATTTTTTGTATTTTTATATTTTCACAAATCCACAAGGCTGTTTTTGAAGAATCACATTTGATTATTGGTTATTGATATCAATTGTTCATTCTTACAATATTTACAATATATTTTTTACATATGTTGAATTGAATTGCTTTAATTACACTTTATAATAGAAGACAATACGTTTTCTAAAATAACTTTTGCTTTGACACTGCATAGTGTGTGTGTGTGTGTGTGTGTGTGTGAGAGAGAGAGAGAGAGAAAGAAGTACACCTATAATATTTATTTATTTATTTATTTATATAATGTCTAACATTCCATAGTATATTTAAAATTATTTCTTACTATAAAAAGTATTTTTTTTAAATGTGGATTTTATTTGTAGTTTATATCTTAATGTTCAATTTTTGCCTTTTATGTTTTTAATATATTAAAATGTATTAAATAGAAATTTCAGCATTTTATTATTAGAAAATAAAATTAGACCATAATAAACCATCAGCTAGTTACAAAAAATCTAAATAAAGAACAAAAAGCCACATGTTAATATGTAATTCTAATAACAGTAATGTAATTCCCTCTGGTCATTTTCTGAGAGATGAATCTTAAGCTTCTTTAACACTGGCCAGTTTTTGGTGATATAGTTATCCAGTCTAAATTCGGCTGCAGCATTCTGAGCCATGATCGCTGTAACATGTGTTACATCAGTCTTAATGATACACTCAAGTAGCTGCTTGGCAGGTTTATGACCTGAGGGCTACATGGACACCTTGATGTATGTGTGTGTGTTTTGTGAATATACAATATCTGCACAGTATTTTGTGTGTGTGTGTGTGTGTAGATGTGGATGTGTATAATAAAACTATATTTACATCTCTGTTTTTCTCTTTCATTTGCAGGCTCGTTATTTGGGAATGACTTTATTTTCCTTCTCAGACCTCAAAGTCAAGGTTAGTTTCAATATTGTATTAATTTTCACATTTATTTTTATTTCATCTAAGTATATATTTACTTCACACTCAATGATGTGTTTAACTCTGTGTGTGTGTGTGTTTGTGTGTGTTGTGTGTGTGTGTGTGTGTGTGTGTGTGTGTGCGTGCCAGCACCACACTGCTGAATTCTCAAAGTCAAATTAATTTCAGTCCGGTCTGTATCCTGCAATACGCATCCATGCATCCTCCAGTTCGCTCTTCCAGAAGCCCCACAGGCACACAACACAATTAACGCAGTTTGTCGTTAGTTTATTGAACACAGTCCGGCTCACATTGTTCCCAGCACACAGCGGCGGCTGTGGCAGCAAGTGACACGTCCCGTCAAAACCGGCCCAGGCGCTTTGTGTGTGTCATGTCATCTGAATCTGTAAGTCTCTGGTGCGGCTCAAAGATAATCTCCTCAAAGGAAATTAGTCGGGAAAAAAGGGATAGAAAAGCCGTCAGCCTAAAGGTCAAATGAAGATTAGAGGGAAACTGTACACGAGGGCACACCGGCTGGCACCCGGAACTGCACAAAGGCCTCATTGTCACGGGAGCCCTGGGCTCTGCATAGTCTCTGCCTGCATACTTAGGGAGACGTGACACCTGTTGGTGGCTTTGGTCAACTGCAGGCAGCGTGACCATTCACCTTCACAGGGCAAAAGAGGTGCTCAAACTTCGATTTTGTTAGGGGGAAAAAAAGTTGTTGTTTTTTCATTTTGAGCACACTAAAATAAGATGTAAATCCAAGACACACCAATGTATTAAATAATTGTGGACGCAGCACAGCTCTGCAGACACAGACATAGCCACTGGTTTGATTCCTGGTCACTAGTTTGTGCCTCATGTCATATTATTTATATCTTCCACTGACGTCAATGAGTGTGTCATTGCGCAAACGTTAAATAAAAAAAAAAATTTAAAAACACCAGACAGTCAAAAAGAAAACAATTGCTTTGATTTATATTTGCTAATTCCAGGCCCACAGGGTCCACTCACTTCAAAGAGTCAAGTGCTTTCTCTCAAATAATTTGAGGTATCATTCCTGACAGTTTAACACAGTTTCATAGTTTATAGCGCTGCTGCATTCAAAACGTTGGACGAATGTTCTTTTGGAAAGTTGTACATGAGTTCATGGCTGCAGGGTGTTCCTCAGTTATACCTCTTATTTGTTAATAATACCATTACATATTTTACAGACTGTATACAGGTGTTTTTGGAGTGTATTAATATGAAAATGCACCCTGAACACATTTTATATTAAATATAGTTTTGTAAATAATTAAAATATTTCTAAAAGTTTCTCAGCATGCAGGATTCATTTAACAGTGTGTAAGTGTATACCTGCAATTTAAATTTAAAGTATTATTGTAACACATTTCAACACTGTGCCAGTTTAAAAGTGTTTGTTCACCTAAGTTCCAAAAATCTTGTATATATTTGTGTATATATTCTATATATATTATAGATTTTCTTGCTTACCAGTTTCTCGCTTAGTAGTAGTTTCTGACTCAAATTAGATGGAGACACATATTTTACAATATCTGTAATACATATATATATACATATATATGTGTGTGTGTGTGTGTGTGTGTGTGTGTGTAAACCACAGGAGGTATGTGAGAAAATATGTTTTCTGTAATTTGCATGAATGGACTCTTTAAGTAACAGGGCTCGTCCTGTGTAAACCTGATACCTTGCTGTACACACATTAGCAGCGTAAGTGAAGAGCGGCCTGTCGTATACCTTACAGGCTTGGACATTAAGTGGCTCGTGTAGAGATTTGTGTGGCATTTATGGGATAACCGACCTGCAATAAAAACAGCCGCAGACTGGTGCGTGTGCGTGTGTGAAGAGTTAAGGCAGTGACTCACTTTTATAAGTTGGACCCCACCTCGCTTCCTCGCGCCTCCCCCGCCGCTCCCCAGCTGGAGGGGAAACCGCAGCAGAACTGCAACCTCTCCTGTCTCACTCAGGAAACTCCCTGAAACAACCACAACCTGTCTTCTTGACCTTTCAGCCAAGCACACACAGACATACAAATGTATACTCATTTACACCAAGATTTCCTGTGACACAAATGGGCTACAGATGAAGCATAATGGGTTATCTTCAGAGGATTTAACTGACTATTTTCAAGTTAAAAGTGTAATTTGTGTGTGTGTGTTTGTGTGTGTGTGTGTGTGTGTGTGTTTGTGCGCGTGTGCGCACACGTGTGTGTTTTAGTTCACTATAGAGACACCAGGTAACAAAACGGTTTCTCTGCAGATTGCCAAACAAGATCCTTATAAATTATCCAGAAAGAAAACACTCTCACTCTGTGTTCCTCTGCGTGCTAGCACCTGTATGTGTGTGCAGTGAAGCTACAGATGCTGCTTTCCATGTATGTCATGGCTTACACGTGCGACCATGCAGGTGTGAGACAGGAGGTGAAAGTCTGACCTTTCGACACCCAGCAGCAGCTCACTCTCTCCTCTCATTTGTCTCCATCAGGACGAGGAAACCTGAGATGAGGCGAGCTGACAGACCGCACACACCTGAGAGGAGTCGAGCCGACAGACCGCACACACTTGAGAGGAGGCGAGCCCACAGACTGCGCACACAAGCATGAGTGAGATCCAGGAAGTATTTCGACAATAACCATGAGCAAATGATCTTAGTGTATGATACTGGATTAGATTCACTCAAATTTCCTGTAAATGCAGGAAGCAATAAAAAAAATTGCCACAAAAAAATAGAAAACTTAACTTACCAAAAATACAATAAACCCTATTTCAACATTGAGAAGTTTAATTTAGATTTTTGAGGGATTTTTTAAATGTAAGTTTTACATTAAAATGTACTGCAGCAAGTTAATTAATCTGTATGTCCCTGCCAGGAGGAACACATTTCATCCTGACAAAGGGTTTGTGCTGATGTGGACATAGTGTTCAGCTAAAAAGAGAATAAGTTGACAATGATACATGAACATTTTTTAAATAAATCATTACTTATTTTTTAATTTCTTCTGTTACTTTGAAAGTTATAATAAGTACCTGAGGACCATGTACTTAAAATATATATAACACAGTAATAATACATGAGCATGCAGGATTGTTCTATATGTGTGACAAAATAACTCAAAGGACCACTTACTAGCTTTTTTTCCAGAGCTTTCAACTGCAAACCAGTTTTCATCACTGGATACATATTTCATAGTTCAATCCTCAAAAATGAGTAGGCGTAAGTAATTTTTTTTATCTCATTAACTTGTGTTAGAATTTGACTTCACATTATATAAAACACACTTTGCAGTTGATCTTTAGTTTTGTTTCATGTGTCAGTTCCTGAGGGCCTTTTGTCATTTTGAGTTTATGTGTTCTCACAGGTTTTGACCATCAGCCGTGTGACGTGAGAGACACCTGCAGGAGATAAACTGTCCTTTGGGGTGAGGTAGTAGGTTGTATAGTTTTAGGGTCATTCCCAAGATGTCAGATGACTATACAACTTACTGTCTTTCCTGAAGCGATTGTGATGGCGGCATCGTCCATACCATCGCCACAACGGAGAATACAACTTCACCACTGCGGATCCTTTTTTCAGAGATGATTAACAACCGCTTGTTGATCCGCTTCATTAAAGTTAGACCAATTATTCAGAAAGGAGGAGACATAAAGGAGAAGCAGAGACGTTAGAGTGCATGTTAGAGATGATCTTTTTCAATTAAGATATAGATGTACAAATAATCATTATATTTTGTACATTCAGCATGTAGGCTATACATTTTGATGACCCTACATCCATTAATGCGTAAATTTGAAATATAGGCAATTTTGGGAATTTTAAACAGAACATTTGTTCTTTTTTGAGACTATTAAAGTGTAAGTTTAGGAGTCTATTACTTCAAATGTGCTTATTATAATTGCAAATACTTTAACAACTTACCTCCATTAGCTAATACTTGAATAATGTTTTTACTTGTATTGAAATGCAACATTTTAACTGGAACGTTATCACCAACCCCGCTGTATTCACTGCAGCAACAAAGTAGCCCTGTCTTCATTTACACAGTGACTACATGTGCACAAACCTTCACATCCAGACCCTCGTCCTACCCACCTGAGTGACTTATGGTGTTCGTACAGGGTGAGGTAGTAGGTTGTGTGGTTTCAGGGTTGTGATTTTACCCCATCAGGAGCTAACTATACAACCTACTGCCTTCCCTGGAGGGCAGCAATACATCACAGGAACACACGTCTTTGTGCCCTTTCTACTTACGACAGACTCTCATTAACTAAGCACGACAAAGAGCTGGCATTTGATTTCAAAGGTTTCATTGAATAGGTGAGTGGTGCGGATTCACAATATGCAACATTAATCATTTTCAGATACTGTATAGATAGCATGGAAAGGGCAGTTGGCTTTTGAAAATTATATTTTTGCATCATTAGTAACTTTGTACTGTTTTATTAATAACCAAATAAAGGCTGGATAAGAAATAATATGAGAACAAACTATGACTGTAGTCTGATCCTTTCAGTGTCTACTTGAGACTTCTGTAATCCTTGTAAGGAGCTCATTATATTTCAAAATACGAATCTTAAAAGCCTCTCTAGCTTAGGCTTTAACATGTAGACATGTACTGTATCTATCTACTTAGAACAATGGTTTAAAGTTGTTTGTACTTTAAAACAAAGGCAATTATTTGGGATTTTCCCATGCATGAAGCTGATAATGTACTGGATCAGAGGAAAAGAAAATTCTAGAAAACAATTTCAAGCTACAAAAACAAAGAGTCAAATCATTTTATTTGAGCAAAATGGTGTCTGACAAATGTTCAGCATTTCACTTCAGAGTGCAGTCAAAGGCGTTGAGTTTTAAAGTTGCATCCTAAACTTCATCAAAGCTGCTATCTGGTTCACACAGTCTGTACTTGATTTAGCTTATACTTAATTGAGCTTCAGACTATCTGTAATTCAGAAAACATGAGCATGTCGGTTTCCCCTCACAGATGGAGCAAGAGAGCAGGTGCTGAGGTACAAGCAGAAAATCATAAATTATCACCCTCCCACTTGACAGTGTGAAAGCACACTGAGCATCCTCAGAGGAGTTTTGTTGTCTAGCTTCTCTGTGGAAGTCAACAGGAAAGGATGGTGGCCAAATGCCCCCAGACAGTCTATCGCCTCAGGACGGAGACACAATGCTGTGCAGCCACACACAGTAGATGGCGCCACATATTACATGTTGTGCTCTACTTGGGACGTTGGCAGTCCGCACTGTTCCGTGAGGTTTATTGTTTAATAACTGCAAAATGTACTGGGTCCAGTTAATAAAATCACATTTTTAATCAGCGGCTCATTTACTACATGCAAAAGTGCCGTAAGTTAGTACTGAATCATTTTGTCACATTTAATATAAACAAATTAAATTAAAAAATTACAAAGCAAATTTCACGTTAACTACAGACTTTTTATCTTGTACTGATTTCCTTTGATAAACTATACAAATAATGGAAAGACGTAAAGAAGAGAAGTGCACAAGGGTTTTTAAGATGTGGACCGTGCAAAAGCCAGCTGCAAAGGACTGTCAGGGATAAGCACCTGATTATTATACTCCAC
The DNA here is from genome assembly GCA_029875015.1 of Lepomis gibbosus. Classification (NCBI taxonomy): domain Eukaryota; kingdom Metazoa; phylum Chordata; class Actinopteri; order Centrarchiformes; family Centrarchidae; genus Lepomis; species Lepomis gibbosus. The sequence goes on along the minus strand of JAPMOB010244199.1, from coordinate 6,962 downwards.
TAATTTGCCCACTAGTAGAATACCATATGGCTCATGGGATATTGCACTGTGCAGAGCATGCCCCTAATATGCAGGTAATGCTGCAGGGACCCCAACCTGCCCTAACCAAAGGAGACTTTTTATACATACATGCACAATACAGTAATCTAATTTTCAAACATTACACTAATTAAAATGTGCATTTTTATACAACTTACCACATGAAAACATCTCGAGTACATAAGTTTAATTATGAATCACATTCTCTAACATATATGACATCTAGTAAGCAGTGGTGGAGGAAGTATTCAGAACAACACAGCAAGATAAAAACACAAGTAAAATACATGGACTGAAAATGTCACTAAAGTATAAGAGAAAAAAAGTTAAAATATCAAAAGTAATATGGCACATGTGAGTGTTATACTATTCTTTAAAATTATTATAAGTTATTAGCCTACTACTGATGCATTCACGTGTAGGTGGCATTTTACAGTTGTAGGTTGTTTAGGTGTAGCTACTGTTATAGGGTCATTTAATCTGTAAGTGCATCATATTTCGTAAGTGTTAAATAAATGTGTTGTAAAGGAGTACAGCATTCCTCTCTGAAATATTGTAAAGTAGAGGTATAGGCTAACATACAATTTATTTACTCAAGTAAAGTGCAAGTTCTTTCATTTTAAGTGCAGTACTTGAGTGAATGTTACATTTGCCACAGTATAAAACGTCTAACACATACACAAAATGTTCATAATTAGGTTACCAATAGGCCTATGTAATATTGAGCAGGCAGCCTAGTACTACATTGTTTGGCATTTCATTTAATAATAAGGCCTAATTATCTTATAATATGTGATGTTCAGTCACACTGAGTGATTTACAGTGGCTCCAATGTAAATGATTCATCAGCAGACACCGTGTTGTGTTTACTGACATCACTGCCTTTTAATTAAGAAGACAACGGAGATGAGAGTACGTCACACACACGCACTTACCCGACAACATCTACTCATCGACCCGTGACGTATCGAGCCACCGGGAAGTGATTTCGTCCTGCCAAAAAAATACAATCGGGGCGGTCCCGCGTTCACATCCCCACGCGTCCATTGGTCGAAAGCATAGGTGTGTCAGGGGGGTGTGCGCTCCGTGTTGCTGTCCGTCGCTACGTTACTTCCTGCGGAGGATGAACCGAGCTCTTGACAGCACGCAGGAAGGCGACGCATCAAGTTTTCAGCAGAGCAGATCGGCATCAGTGTGTCGGAACGTCCCGGGACCAAAACACGGCCGTCTTCTGATCACAGACAGCTGTCCATCCCGGTACCTGGAAATGCTTCGGATTGCAGCCTCTGAGGTAATTCAGACGCTTTATCTCAAAACTGTTATCTCAGTGGGATCATAAACCTCACGGGCCTGTTGTTGTTTTAAAAAAACTTTACCGCGGAAAGTAATGTTGATCTCGGTCTTCAAGACAACATTTAAGTGAACATAGCTCTCTCAGAAGACCAAACTGTTGTCATACTGCACTGTAGCTGCTGACTTCTGTCTTCTGTTTCTGTACAAAACCCGAATGCAGCCGATTGTTCTCAGTATCTTCTTTTATGTTGTGAGCCCCACTTCCTAGCTAGTCATGGCCTCACATGTAATAAACCTCACACACACACCCACTCAGCGTCAAGGAAAGCTTTATTCAAATTAGAGGAAAATATGTGTATGTTGTTGCCATAAATTCCCCTTTCCACTTGGATTTCTTTTTCCATGTCTGTGCAGCTGCAACACCAAGAGCTAGGGAGCATACACATACCACTCCAGTCAAATGCAAAGCTAGTTTTAGGATCTAGTTTATCAAACTGGAAGTAGGTTTGCTCTGACGCAGATTTTTTGGTCTGTGTCTCACGGATGACCTTGCTGCGAAGAGGTCAAGATCCTGATCTAGCAGAGGGGACGAATGGGTGGGACTCTTGTGTCCTCGTTGTCATCTGCTAACATGCTTTGTTGATTGCAGCTGACGGCGGTGGAGCTCCTGTTTCCTCTTCTCCTGTGACCTAAAGATAGAGCCTCTCTGTCTGAGATTATAGTTCCTCTGGGATTTAAAACACAATGTCCTCTGAGGTGATGGGGAAACATGGGCTGGGCCATGGGAAAAAAGTAGTATCAACCCAGTTAAGAGGTTATTGTCGGCCAATTTTATGTATATCAACACAGAGACCAAACATATTTAAAGAATGAAATAGGCTCATGTTGCAGACAGGTGGGTTCACCAGAAACTTGTGACCGTCAACTAAATAACTTATTAAGTCTTTTTAAGAGTAAAGGAATGTCAGGGGCAACATAACTTCACTGAAGGCTTTTTATCACTCAGTTGTAACTAAATTTTTTTTGTGTTTATTCTATTTTTTTAGATTAATCCATGGTTTGGTCTATAAAATGTCAGGAAACAGTGATCACAAAATCATCAAATGTCTTGTTTTGTCTGAACAACAGTCCAAAACCACAAATTATTACATTTACTGTAATGTAAGACCAAGAAAAGCAGCAAATTCTCACATTTGAGAATTGGGAACTATCATTTCAATTTTGCTTGAAATATGACTTCAGCAAGTATCAAAAATCGTTTTATTTAAGAACAAAAAAAAAAAGTGACAAAGAAGCAACTAAACATTGCAACTCTACATTCAGTCGCGCCAGAGTACACAAAACTCTGTAAAAAACAGATGGTTCGGCTTGTGTTAAGATTGATTGCTACACATTTTGGATACAACCTGTGTTGGAGATGTTGCCCAGAGATAGAAGGGAAAACACGAGTTACTTATGTTACTTGAGTTTATTGTGTTGCAGAGAATTTGCCAAATGTACCCTTTGAAGAAATCTTTGTCGACTGCCAGGACTGAGTTTGTCAGAGGGCAGATGTTGTGTGCCAAAGCAGCTCGACAGACAAGTTAGACAACAGTTAGTCAACAGCTATCTCAGTCTGTCACGACGACACACTCTATATGTTACAGTGAACAATATAGTCTAGGGCTCAACCCTCTGTCTTTTTACACACACACAGATTTTCCCCCACTTGCACAATGTTGGCATAATGTCAGGACCTGTCCCCTGAAATGCTGCAACCCAAAGACTAGATAAACAAGAACAAGCATTCTTTGATCAAACACGTACTCAGTGTCTGGCCGCTGGAGTTGACGGAGTGCAACACTTTCTACCCAGAAAGATAAAGGCAGCATTTAACCTAATTGTCACATTCAACCAGCCATCTTTCTCTTCCAGTCCTAAACGGCGGAAGTTAAAGTTTCACACTCTCATCTTAGCTAATGTTTCCTCTGTGTTCGGCTTACAGATGTATGCAGCTGTGTAAACTGAGATTTTGCATTGAGATTGCCCCACAGCCAAAAATCTCTCCATGTATTAGATCGGAGAAACAGTATGTTAGGGATTCCTGCCTATATCTAATATACCTTTGCTAGCATTATAACACAGATACAGTTGTGTGTAAGAGCAAATATTTAGGAGACTCCTGTTTTTCTGCCTTTATCTCGCACTGTTTGCGTGTTCATGATCGCATCATCACTAGCACTTAGAGGCTTTACAGACTGCATGCTTTGTAAAGTTATCATCTGACAAGCCAGTCAGACTACAGTCTATAGCAAACATCTGCCGCCATGAATTACTGGAAGTTGGAGGGAGCGTTACAGAATATGGCCATGGTGCTGTGATGTTGTGTGATGGCTCAAACAGATGTCCTTTACCCTGCTGTGAGCAGCTGGGAGCTCCACCAAACTCCCTCCCACACATATACTTTAGGAACCATTCTGAGAAGACAGCCAGCCAGAGACATGGACAGAAACTGACCTAAAGCTGGGTGTCTAGTACACTGAAAAGCTATTCATATAATGTAAAACAGCACGTATGATGGTACAGCATGTAGTCACTGAGTCTCTTTAAAGTCTCTGGAGCATCAGAGTCGGTCTGTAAATCAGAGCTTGCAGCAAACTACAGTTTGTGTACTTTGGCTATTCAGGTTGGAATTTAATCTGTGAGTAATGTGCTATTGTTGACTCTATGGGCACGGTTCACTTATTTAACAATAACCTTCACATTATGAACCTTACCTCTGGAATTAGTAGCCTAAGTGTTACACTTGTATAGTAATAGTTTGTAATGTTTTATCTGATACATGGGAAACCTACAACCAGGTTAGTTTCTATCCCAAATCTGAGAGCAAAAGGCACAAGCGGATATGCTCAGTAGGTAACTCTTGGGATGCACATTCACAAATTCACAAACCAAAATGCTAACAGAAAACTCCACAAAACAATAAATAAAAACCAAGAAAATAATGCAGCTCTGAGCTACCCCTATATCCATTAACTACGTATTAAATGTAGTTAATATAGCTAATAGTATAATAATATAATAAGTTACAGCCTTTTTAACCAGCGAATGGGCTCTTCCTCTGTTGACTGATGGTTCCAGTAAACACTAGTTGCAACCAGCACAGGCTTTGGTGCCACACAGTATTTTTCCTTGTCTTGGGAGAAATGGGCAATATGGATAATTATTTTTTTTTTAAAAATCTGGTGACAATGAAAATAAATAACAAGACATGAAATGAAAAAAAGCGGTCCTGTTCACTGGTTTGAAACACAGCCAGTGGAGCGTTAATGATCAGGCAAAATTTCTGACACAAACGGATATTTTCTGGCAGTATAAATCACCCCAACCCTAATCAACACTCAAATGCGAGCCTGGCATTTCCAGATTCATTCACCCCAGAGACCCTTTTCAAAAAGTTCCGTTTTCAAATGTGAAATGTGGACAAAAAGTCAAAATGGTGAGGAAAAACTTAGTGTGGGCATTTTTTCCCCCAACATGACAACAACTAAAAAGCCTTTAGCCAGAGATCTTTAGTCTGATCTAACTCAGGGAGGTTTGGAGAAAGTTGAGCTCATATGTTGGTTTGGGCAGAAACATGACAGGTTTTTGTTTTACTTAAACAAAAAAGAAGTTTGCACCTAATCTAACCAATCTAACGGTTGCCTCATTATCACCCACTGTCCTAATTCTCTCTCCCCTCTCATCCCAGTCTGGTGAGTGAGGGGTTGTTCCTCCCAGGTTTGGTTTGAGCTCCACCATGGCAGGGGATCTCTTTAGCCCCCCATCCCCACTGGGGGATTCCCTGCTGGATAGTCCACTATGTGGAGACTTGATGGAGGATCTACGGGACATCTCCAAGTCTATAGGAGGTGACACACTGGGATTTGATTTCCCAGAGTACCAGAGCACTGGCTCAGGGTCTGAGAGCTCCATCGCGCTGGGTGAGTACTCATACTGTCACAAGGTACATGAGGTACAGAGGTCCCTAGTTGCTTTTAAAATTGTACTGAACATGTCATTCATGAACTCCTGCTGACAGGTGATGTGGATCATTACAAAAGTGACCTTCTGGCTCCACTCTGCCACATGTAAAAGCACTGATGGGGTCAATGTACAACACTGTGTGTCTGATAACAGCAGATTAGATACAACTCAGTTCCTTTCTCTCTGTGTCTCCTCCATGATGTTGTCTCCAAATTCCTGAGCAGCACTTGAACAAATGGCCAGGGCTGTTTATGGAGACCCATCAACTAAAAGGCCTTAAGTCTGCAGGAGACACTTACCCAGTATACTCAAGCAGACAAAGGCAGTGGCGTGTTTGACAGAAACCCTCAGGGTACGAAGTGAAATACAGTTTCTGTCAAGGAAAAAAGGTGAATTTATCCTGATCTGTGTAACAGTTATCGTGTTTTGCCATCAATGTAATTGTTCATTTGTTTAAGAGAATATCAGGTTTGTTCCAATTGATTTTAAATCCACATTACAATGCAGTATGCAACAGTAGAAACAGTAACTTGTTCTCTTTGTTGTAACTAGTTGTTTTCTTTGTTTTACATATGTTTGTAGCATAGGTATTTCCGTAACAGCTGTTACAGTACATAACCTTTCTTACTTTCTGCTCACTGGCTTATTTTATCACCTAGTATATATAGGGTTGAAAGGTGGTTGTTTTGTTTTTTTGTGCTTGTGAATGACATTTGTCGTATGTGATTCAGTTCTGAAGTCAAAAATAATTAAGAGTATAATTGCACTTATTGGGAAGTACACTTATTTTCTTTCTTGCCAAGAGTTAGATGAGAAGATCTGTGCCACTCCTGTATCTTTTCACCCTACAGCAAGCAGCTGGATAGCTTCGCTTTAACACTGGAAAATCTAGCCTGACTCTGTCCACTTCTCCCGCTCACATAATACACCAACATGCAACATGTTCCTGCTACATGCCTGAAGCTAAGCAGGTGTGGGCTTGGGTAGTACTTAATGGTTGCTGCTGGAAGTAGGATTGGTGGGCCTAATTTTAAAAAAATCCCTGTGACAGGGTTGCTGTGTCCTTCAGATGAGATAAGTCTCGAGTTCCTGACTCACTGTGGTCATTAAAGATCCCATGGCTGTTATCGCAAAGAGTACGGGGTTCCCCGGTTTCCTGGCAAAATTTCTAATCTAGCTCTCTCCATCTGGCAATCTAATCATCCCCCAGTGTAGTCAGCTCTATGTTTCCCTCCCTGTCCATCTGAAGCTGTTGTGTGGTGAGAGTCTGCCATGCATCACCCAAGTAGGAGCTACACATTGGTGGCATGTTTCTACAGTAGCCCAGAACAGACAAACCAAACACCAGCCCTAGAGGGCCTTTCGCATTTTTTCTTGTTTCGAGTTTCGCAGCCACTCCTACAGGAGGGTGAGGCGAGCGATTGCAGTTACCACAAAATCCAACATGCCACTCCTTTTAAGCGCTTTGAGTATCAAGATAAAGTGCAATCTAAATGTAATCCATTACATATTATAGCTCGTTAAACCTGTAGACATGCTGAGCTAACCAAGTACCCCTGACTGCAGTGTGCAGATCGGGGCGGGGCTCAACGTGGGTCAATGTGGGCGGGGTCAAACGTGTAAAA
>JAPMOB010244196.1:0-31563 GCA_029875015.1 Lepomis gibbosus | reverse complement strand
GCGTTTTCGTGTAAATGAGAGGGCAAAACGCAGAGAAATATCTGCGTTTTCCCATCGTGTAAACGGGGCCTTAGAGACCAATTAAAGGCTCAGCAACCCTTTGCAGGTGTTTTGGATTCATTTGGATTAATTAGCTGATTAGAGTGGGACACTTTGAGCCTACAATACTGAACCTTTTCACAATATTCTAATTTTATGAGAATTTGAATTTGGGGTTTACATAAGCTGTAAGCCATAATTGTCGAAATTATATCAAATAAAGGCTTGAAATATCTCACTTTGCATGTAATGAGTCTATATAATATATAAGTTTCGCCTTTTAAGCTAATTTTTCGAGTTTCACCTGTATATAAGCTTCAACAGAGGCTAGTAAGTGTACCCTGAGTCAAGGAAACTTGTCATTGAATAACTCATTAACCCTTCTCTTTTGTTGACATTGGCTTTACCTATTATTTGGTTGAGGAAAAAAGTTGAGGAACAATGACTGAAAAAAGCTTTTACTTAATTTTACTCATGCATTATTTGTTGTCAAAGATTTTATCACAATTGTTTTGAATGCTCTAACTCAGATTTGTGAAGTGATCCACTGTTTGGCATGTTGTTGGTGTGTTGACTATAAAGAAGAGTTTAAACCACAATTAACCATCAGATTTCTTCACCTTTCACTCAGGAGCAAAAATCAGCCCTTAAACTCAAAACAAATAACAATTTGATACTTGTTGTGAAAATCGATTAGGAAAGAAAAAAAACTTTTTATTGTGATAAAATTTTTTGCCCTGTCATTCAGCCCTTATCTAAATTAAATCCAAAATGTAGAAAAGTGGCAACCCTTCCCTTTGTCACAAACTGGGCTTGCACATTTGATATAGACGAAGTACAGGAATGAACATAAATCATTGTTAATACACTAAATAGGGAAATAATTTATATTTCCAATGTTATGGGGACATGCATGACCAAATTAATTTTCCATTCACACATAGATTTCTGAAGAGCTGTTTTCAAGTTCAGTGTGGGCCCCTGGCTCCCTGTCTAATCCAAAAATGGCAAAGAGGTGGAGCTCAAAGAGAACAATTTCAAATAGTAAGAAGAAGAAGATGAAACAACTTTATCTATAGAGCACTTATCAAAACAAAGTACAAAGTGCTTCATAAAGACACAGAGAGAAATATGAAATTAAATAACAGTGAATGATAAAATACATGTGGGGCAAAATAAAATACAAAATAGAATAAGAAATAGCAAGAAAAAAATTAAAGGGATATAAAAAAAGACATAAAACAATAAAATAAGTAGGCAGCTCCGATAAAATCAGGATAACTTTCCTATAAAAGTAAGATACTTAAAAGAAGACACTCATTCAGACAGCCTTTCCTCAGGCAGGTAGGTTCAGTGCCTTGGGGACCTGACGACCAAAGCTCTGTCCCCTTTTGTATTCAGCCTAGAGACAGGAAGAGACAGGAGACCCCTGCCCAAATATATGAAACTACACAAAGGCTTAAAAGAAATTTAAGATCCCAAACTTAATCTGGAGCCAGGTCATGGAGAGCCTTAAGAGTAATCAGTAAGACCTTAAAATCTATCCTAAAACAAACAGGGAGTGAATGTAAAGAGGTTAAAAAAGGTTGGTTTCTGTTTAAAGCCTAGCAAATGAGTTCAGTCTACAGTGGTTTCAAAGATTTTTTGTTAAGACAATATAAGTGGCTGTTGTAATAATCAAGCTGAGAGGAAATAAATGCATATACAACCCTGCATCTCGACAAATTTTAAATAGATAGAGGCACCTTCCTTTCAAACACAATTTCAGGTAAATTCACCAAACTCTCATCTCTCCATCCAACCCTCCATCCCTCCCTGCTGACTGCCTGGGGCTGTGGGTGGGACAGCCTGTACCCATTTGGGAAATACTGATTGGTTCCCACACATGCTGAGCTAAAGTTCAAAAGAATCCAGAACACCTTTTGTATTTGGGTCCCTTGTATACTAAACTATTTGTAATCCCACACTCAATGTCAAAGATGGGATTGTTGGGAGCTGTAGGCTTTTATTTAGCATTGGTATCTCTAACTCAGGTAATTATTATTTTTAATGTTTAAACCTGTAAAACCCATAAATATGGAAGTTATTTAGTTTTAAAATATTCATACCATGTTATTGATTAAATTGTTTTTGTTATTTACAGATACCGCTTAGTGCAGAAGGTAAGTAAACGAAGAAATGTAGTGTAAATACTATTTTAGACCCCACATGTGTGTTGTGGTATTTAGTTTTTTCTAGATATAAGTATTATCTTCAATATTCCATCAATATTTCTAACTCACAATAGAAGCTAAAAATCATCAAAATACATGGTACTTCAAAAATATACAACATTTGTAATGTTTTTTGTATTTGTGAAATTGTTTACTTCTCAGTAAGTTTATTTTCTCAAGCCATGCTGCTGTTTTCAGTGTCATGTATTTCCATCTCTTACAGGTTGCAAAATCTTGTCTGCAAAGTCCTCAGGTTCCTCATCGATTCTGGTAAAATGGGGAACAGTTGCTGGGGCAACAAACTATTTTTTGGACTTTCGAGTTACAAACAGTACAAACATTGCACCCGTTGTGGTGACCCTGCCAGCTACTGTAACAGAGAGAGATGTCAATGGTCTGAGACCGGGAACCAATTATACTGTCACTCTCAAAGCCTTTCAGTTCTTCTTTGTGTCATGTATGGACACACTATTAGCATCCACAGGTAAAGAAGAAGACAACTCTTAAAATGTGTTAGTGATTGGAATCATTGTTATTTATGTTTGTTTATGTTTGGGAAGCATTGCTATGTCATTTGCCTTCAGGGGTGTGACAAACATTTATAAATATATCAAGCAAAATAGACATTTACACATATTTATATAAGATATTCATATAATTCTTGAGTTATTTTTTGTATCAAATTATAGTATAGTAGTATGGTACCTTTATGTGCACAAAATGCCATTGCACACAGACTTTAACAATTATGTGGCATCCTAAACAATGCTTTCTCCCCTACTCTTTCCTCACAGTCCCGGACACATCACAGATAGTATATGGCCAGGCAATGTCAAGTACTTCAGTCATGTTAAAATGGACGGACGTACCCTCTGCGAGGTCCTACTACCTGCAGGTGATCTCTCAGGCCACCGGACAGACACTCAACCTGACCTACACCAATACCACTGCTGTGGTAGGAAACCTGCAACCCTCCACCAACTATGACTGCTACGTCTTCACAGTTAACCAGGCCGGACCAGGAAGCAGAAGCAAAGTGAGGACCATCACAACCTGTGAGTGATCAGTTTCAGTCGTTTTAGGGGGCTAGAAAACTGTTTTAGAAAGGTGGATGTTACAAAAGAACCTCAAAACCATGCTTATTCGCTTAATGTGGATAATTATTGACCAAGAGAAAATAATTTTCAGTCAAGTTTTTAAAATATATTATTCAGATGGTTTTATTATTACTTATCCTTTATGGAAAGTGTATTTTTCCGTTAATGAATTAAGCTTTATGGCTGAAAAGCTACTTGTAGTCACCTAAATCACATTTTCACTGTTAACAATTTTCATTGGGGCTACTTTCTACAGAAGAAATTGTTTTTATAAAAACGGCAAGATATGTGGATTATCAGCAACAGGGACAATGTTTCTGGAAAATGTTTTTTAAATTCCTTGGGATGCATAAACAATGCAGTTATTCCAACTCCATTGTATTGGAGGGTAACATAAGTCTGACATTTTCAACATGCCTAGACACTGCTTTGTGTAAATAAAAATATTTGTGTGAACTCACTTTTTGACATTGCTAAATTGCTTATATTTTTTTCAAACTTTACTTACAAACTTCAAACTCAACTTATTCAGTTTTATACATGATCAGATTGATGGATATAGCCTCTAACTCACATTATATCTGTCTGTAGTGGTGGCACCTCCAGTGGGCGTCACAGCAACACATACCAGCGAGAACACAGCGAGGGTGACATGGCAGCCGGTGAAGGACGTCCTGATATACCAAGTTGTCTTACGGGATAATAATAAACCCACCAGCCAGCCATCTGTGTACAACGTCACAGACACCAAGCTGGATGTTCAAGGCATTCGCCCGTGTTCCACCTATCTGATATCAGTGTCCTCATTCAGCAAGTTCCTGGTGCCGAGCGAGCCCACAGACTACACGTACAGCACCTACAGTGAGTCCACAGAGCCAAACTAATATCAGTAACTTGGTGATTAGGATGTAGCTATTCTCTCTGATGCGTTCTCTTCAGACATGCAGAAAATGATCCTCAGATAGGAAAGGATTTGAATCCCTGGCAGCCTACTTGTTGTTGTCGCATAAACATAAACCTAAGAAAAAACTGATCTGATGTGATTATTTTAGTCTTTTTACGGTATATTAAACATTAAATTGTCAATTTTATAAGGGATAATGTGATCATTTTGAACAAAACCAATCAACTCTTTTACTCAAAAAGCAAATTTTCAATCAGGATCTGTGTAGACAATGGGCTATGCATGATGGAGTACTTTTAGGAAACCAAAGTAGAGTCAGCAATCAACCTGTCAATATTTCTTAAAGGAAAGTTTCTGATATAAAATGTATAGAAAGTGTCAACCCACTGTCTTTTTGTGCCATATTTTCATATTTCTCACATAAATGAAATAATAAATATATATAAAAAATAATATTCTAATATACTGTCTGACTTGCAGCGCTGACACCAGTTTCATCAGTTTCTGTGGACTACACCTGCACCAATCAGTCTGCCACAGTGCGTTGGTCAGCTGTGCCTGGGGCCGACTCCTACATGGCCACAGCGGTGGGTGAAAATGGCCCAAACCTGACATGCACCAGCCAGCGCACCAGCTGTCAGATCACTGGAATCAGATGTGGCCAGAGCTATGTGGTGCATGTAATACCCATATCAGGCAACTGCAAGAACATGATAAACACCACCTCGACCACTTTTCAGACTGGTGAGACACAATTATCAGAAATAAAAACACAAATGATCCATCTCCTTTCCGGTCCTTTCGAGTCCAGAATTCAGTAGTTGATCTAAAGATAGACTCGGAGCTGCTTGTTGGGGACTTCAGAAATAATGCGCTGGATATTATTTTACCAAACGTTTATGTGCGGAAACTAATATGACATCATCATGGTTATTTTCTTAGATTTGGAAAGCACCTCGAGAGCCACAGAAGATATTATACTACTATTTTCACTTGCTGTGTATAATTACCTATTACAACTAAACTGAACTTCATATGTAAAATGAGTTTTTAGAGGGGAACTCCACTTTAAATATGAATTTGGCACACAACAACCCTGACCTGTGGACAATGTTTCTACCTCTATTGTACAATAGCTTGGTCCCTCAGATAGGGTTTTTTTTGAGCAGTGATGGTTAGATTACATAGCAGTGTTACCCATATGATTGACCTTGAATCATACTGTACATTTTTTAAACCATTCCATTTATTATTATAGATAAATTTTTATTTACCAAATGGCACATTATGGAAAGGTAAAATACAAATCTTTCAGTAGGGAAGGACTGATCACAAGTCAGGAGAAAAATGTCAAACAATTTTCTTTAGATTTTATATTGGCTGGCTAAGATCTAACCTACCATGTTTTCATTTATTTCAGTGCCTAACTTATGAGTCTGTGACAAAATCTGATCATTAGATTGCTTAGCTTAAAAACCCGTATTCCCTGAGTGGAACAGAGTGGATTGATGGTTTCTGTTCCACTTCACCAAGGTTTAAAGGTACACAGGAAAAATACCAAAAAGTGGTCAAATTACTTAAAATATCTAGACAGCAGATTACACTTGATGAAAAAAACAAAAACAAACCCATCAGTGCATATCAACTGACTGAGCGGCTCCGTGTCTATTACAGTTCTGACATTTTTACAATATTTTTACCGCTCCATCCTCTATTCTCCTGTCCATCTATTTTGTGGAGGCAGTTAATCCTTTCAGCTCACATATCACTCTATTTTGTTAGAGAACCCCGTTGAGATTGTTTGTGCAACCCCACCCCTGGGGCCACATTGTGCACTTCTAAAGCTATAATTGTTACATGTTCAGTAAACGGCCATTCAATACTTAAGGGAAAACATTAAATAACTCAATACGGTGGCATAAGACCTTTTTAAAAAAGCCTGAAGCCACAAGCAAAAGGAAACAGCGTTACTTTTAGATGATTCTGATTTTGTTTTGTGATGGAAATTTACATTCTGGAATTAAAGTCGCACCAAGTTGACTATTAGATTCACATTGAAGATTAGACTTCTGAGGGATTTTAAGATAAAGATGACATGTTTTTTTGTGAGGTACAAGATCATCAATTGTTTCTTTACAGTTGTTCTGTAAACTCTAAATTTTTATTTTAAGATAACACTTATTCAATCTATTTCTTTTCACCTCAGGATAAGGATTATAGCGGACATTTTAGTCAGGATTCATAAATTCACATGGTCAAATGTCTCCTTTGAAAACTGGGTCTCCTATTGAGCTACTATCTATCCCATATTGTGTTGTGTTCACACTGCTAAGAATGAGCCTGTGTTTGTGTTAAACCTGAAACCTCATACAGTGAAAAGCAACACTGGAGCGTAATCTTCAGTATCAGGGCGTTTTAACCTAAAAAGGGATTTGAGACACTTGTCTTTGATATTGCTTTGTAACCCCTATCTATTTATGCATCTTTGTATCCGTCCGTACATTCTTCCATCCAAAGTGGATGGGATTAATTGTGAAGACAACATTTAGAAAACAGGTTTAGACAGTTTAAATTAATGTATAAATATCTATTTCCTTTAAGTTCCCTGTGCTCCTAAGAACCTGGAATTGTTGCGAGAATGTTCCAGTGAAGTCATCATCTTTTCCTGGGACCACACAAACTATACAGACCGCTACCTGGCCAGGGCAGTGGACTCTCAGGTATTGTATTCTGGACTCATATTTGCAGCAACTATTTTTTTTTATGTCAGATACATTTATTTTTTCAAGAAAGACAAAAAAATGTTTTGGGAAATACAATTATTTGCTTTCTTGAGAGTTAAATGAGAATCCTAGAGACTAGCTGTTTCCCCATGTTTTCAGCTATTTTGCTAAGCTAATGTGTGTCAGCTGTAGCTTCATGTTAGCATACAGACGTCAGATGAGCGCTAATAATCTTCTCATGTAATTGTTGACAAGAAAGCACACAAGCATATTTCCCAAAATGTTGAACTATACATTTAAAAATGACTAGAGTCTGTCACTAAGTGAAATATTTTGTGTTTTCTCTGTACCCAGGGAGTGGTCCAGGAGTGCCTGACTAAAGACAACTCCTGTTATTTCACACGCACTGTGTGTGGACGACGATATAGCTTTACAGTCTCCTCCATCATGGGACAGTGCAGTAGCCAGGTTAGCTCTACTGTTGACATTCGCACAGGTATGACAATATTATCTCTACAGCAGATACACACATACTTTTCTGTAACAAAACATTTTGATGTCAAACTTCTAATTTTGCTTTTTCAAGTGTTATTTGATCTTTTATCTACTCAGTCCCCTAAAAGTATTTAAAAATGAGTCTTTGTTTTAAATTGAAAACTCTTGCAACCAGAGATGAAGGGCTGTAATACATATAGAAATTTAATTTCCATAATTTGAAGTTGCTGTAACTTTTGTACTAACACAGTTTCAAACATTAGTGATTGCTCTGTGAGTAGCTAAACTGAGCTCTGGGACAGTTGGGAGCACCCTCTTGTGGAGAAAATCTGATCCTTATATTGACTATGACATGGTCTGTCCTATTACAAAACAACAATCATTTTTCAACCTTTTTTAGTTTAGCAATTTTCAGTTTGTCTTGTAAAAATTGCAAATAAAAAACATTATTAAAAATTAAAATAACATAATCCTGAAATTCATTTGCATGTCTCCAGCACCCTGTATTCCTCAGAATCTGCAAACCTCAACCAACTGCAACTCAGATGTTCTGCTCAGCAAGTGGGACCTCGCAGAGGGGGCTATAGGCTACACTGTGGAGGCTTTCGGCAACAAGGGAAACTATAACTGCAGCTCACTCTCCAACAGCTGTGTTATAGAGGGCATCCAGTGTGGAGAGTTCTTGACCATCTACATTAAATCCTTTGACGACCAATGCACCAGCCCAATGGCACTGGGGCCTGTGGCCGAGACAAGTAAGGAAAAGCTGTTAGTGCCTGTGTATTAGACATCAGCAATGGTAAACAAATAAATAAATCCTTATTGGATAAAAATACTCAAAACAAGTAAAAATGTTTCGATACGAAAGCTTACTGAAGTAATGGTAAGGTGGTACTGTAATTAGCAGCTAAATGTATATAAAGTATTGAAAGTAAAAGTACTCAGTATGCAGAACAACAGTTTTATTTCCTATTAGAGACAAAGGAAAGTTTAAGGCATCCATAAGATATGATTGTGAGTGTTGGGTGGATTAGCAACCTGAACTCTGATCCCCTTTAAAGGTGTTATTTATTCTCATTTTGATTTGTCTCCTCTAGGCCCATGCGCTCCTCAGGACGTATCAGCAGTGAAGGATTGTGGGGCCGATGCCATCACAATGACCTGGACAATGTCCGGCAGTGCTATTTTCTATGTCGCCATGGCGAAGGACAGCAATGGTGTCATTTACAGCTGCAACTCCATAGATTTGTCCTGTAAGATTGAGGGCTTGAAGTGCAGCACCAACTACACTGCGTACGTCATTGCCTCCAACTTTGTGTGCAACAGCTCTGAGAGCGAGATGGTCGCCATAGAGACAGGTACTGTGAGGCTGCTTGTTTTTCTTCAGGGTTGTCTTCTCGGTTGTCCTTTAAAATTACCAAAAGAGAGTGAGGGAGTGACGCATTGTTCATCTGATGCATTGTTCATCTGAAGGAGGCTTTGGATCAGTATTAAGGTTTAAAACTTTGTGTAGGAGCAACATAGTGAATTGATTGAACACATTTTTGGAAAGCAAAGGATATATTGCTGTTATTAACATACATCTTAAAATACCAGAGTAAAATACCAGTTAAAACTTAATACAGAGAGTTGTTTTTAACATCTGAAACAGAATCTTAAAGGGGCCATAGAATGGAAAACTGGATTTACCTTGGCATAGTTGAATAAGAAGAGTTTGGTACATGGACCTGACCGTGAGCCTCAATCACTGTTGTTTTCTTCTTTTTACGTAAATCTTGCACTTGCAAAAGACCACAGAAAAAAAAGGCAAATGACAACAAGTACCAAGAGTGACATAGAATCTGGATTTATTTATATTTACGCCCTCAAAATTTACATATACCAGCCCATGTTCTAGAGAAGCAGTTTCATCAGGCTAGCGCTGGAGGTTGTTCAGCATGTCTCAGAGAAAGTGCTTTTACAGTTACGGAAGAAAGGTAAATCTTTTCTGGTTTTCCCCCTAATGTCTTCTAGATGCTCTGCTTCAACTCTGTGATTTATGAAGTTTCCTGATAGACAGATAGCTTTACTTGTTGCTAACCCCACAGTAACCGGTAGCTGATGCCAACAGTAGCTGCTGTTATCAGCTGGCTCTAAACCAGCAGTCCAAAGCTTCTGTTCTAATGTTAGAGTTGTAATCACCAACACATACCCGGATCACCAACTTCTAGTCCGGGCAGAATCAGCAACAGGACGGCTAGCTGCATGGCTAACTGAGTAGCTAGCAGCAGCTGCTCTTAACAGTAGCTGGCAGCTAAAGTAACTAGTAACATACAAATCCAAATCACCAACTTTGAGGCAGAGCTAGCAGAGGAAATCAGTGGGAACACCAGGCAATAAACATAAAGCGAAATAGATGCGTTTCCATCAGCTGGTTTGAAGCGAATAAACCAGGCTACGGCAAGCGTAGTTACATCAGTAGTTGTATGGGTTGCAAACCAGAAACAAAACCAGTTTCATGGACCTAAGGACCCTGGATCTGAGAGAAGTCCTTAAAATGTGTTTCAAGTTCCTACCGGCCATGTCTCAGCAAAGCTCAGGAAATATCCGGCAAGACAGCGACAGCTGATCAGTCGTGAGTTAAATGTTTGCTACGGGAGAACTTATTCGACAAAAATGTTTCCATCTCCAATTTAACTCTTTTTCGACGAAGGCAAAAAGCACCTCAAGGAAGCAAAAAAAACGTCTTTGCGAAATAAAGCAAGTTTTTTTGAATTTTGACGTTTCCATCAAATTTTTCTAATGTGATACTTCAAAATGGACATAAAAAACGATGGAAACACGGCTATTGTCGCCTTAAAATCTCTTCCAGTTTCACAAAAAACAGTTAATAAAGTTTTAAAGTTGTGTACAATTATCAGTGAGGCTTAGACTCGCATAGCCAGTCGTATCTCCCCATCGTTGTGGCAGCTAGTTCCTGCCCTTCTGCTGTGCTCTGGGAAGTTTGCCATCAGACCAAAGTGGGCTTTCAGGGAAGGGGCCTGAAAGAGACAGGAGCTAAAACAGAGTGTTGACAAAGAAGGTGAAAATTGGTACTGAAGCAACAAACAGTATCAGAAAATAATATAGTTTATGTAAATTAAAGCAGGTAAACATTTTATTGTAGAAACTCAATTCAACTATGAACCTGAAATTAGTAAAATATGGCACCGTTAAGCTGCTGATTTTCATGATTAAATTCTGTTTCAGTGTTTCATTTCAAAATGTCTAAAAATGTTTTGTCTGTTTCATTTCAGCTGCTTGCCCACCGGATCAGGTCACTGCCTCCCTGGACTGTACAGCCAATGAGGCTTTGATTTCGTGGCGTGGCCAGCAGAGCATTAACTCCTACACTGCCAGCATCGTGAATGAAGATCAAGTACTTCTTAGCTGCAGCTCCACTAATACTAGCTGCAGGATCCCTAACCTTAAATGTGGACAGCTCTACACTGTCACTGTCTACTACCACGATGGCATCTGCCCCAGCATGCCCTCTAAGGCCATCTACATGAAGTCTGGTAGGAACAGGTTTGCTCAAAACATGTGACTTGTGTACATTAAAACTTCATTCACGTCACTGAAAATGTTAAGAAGCTAAAAACAACATACTTAATTTAAACTATGGCCTGGAACAAGTCAAGTCAACAAGTCAACTGCCCCCAGGGGAAAACCAAAACCCTCAAATTAATTGTGTTGGTTACAGAGGTGAAAGATCTAAATCCTGTAGCATACATCTACATAAAAATGAATGCTGACATCATCAGCATGCGGCTTGGATTTCATTCATATTAAACCCAAATCTTCAAAAGTTTGAATTTTGCAGGTTTCCTGCAATGTATTTAAAACAAAATTGATTACAGATAAAAATGCATTCAAATAATCACTTAATTTAAGCAGTCATTATGCAGAAAAATGGCCACTATGAGCGTTACACTATTGGTGAAAAGTGAAATTCCACCACTGGTTGGTTAGTTTATTGTAATTTAATTACCAGCTATTCAGCTGTTGACATTTTAATTTTAATTTTCTATCAACGACTCTGCAGTTACCCTCAGCTCTACAGAGGTTTTCGTCTTTCAGTTTATCATGTTGGACTGTTTTGTTTATCAGCGTGTATCCCAGCAAAAAAACACAGATCTGATAGACAACCTAACTTTGCATCACTTGCCCAACTAGCAGGAAGGATCTGTTAATTGCCTGTATATTAGTTTCTAGATGTTCAAATGTCTTTTCCTTTTTCCTAAACACAGATGTCTAGATTAACCTGCATGTTGGTCTGAGAGATATGAAAAAAAATTACCTACATTTCAGTGTGTTTTTTTATGTAACCATGATAATCAACTAATTTCTTAGATGTCAGCCTTCACCCTTCTCTCTTTTCTCTGTCCAGTTCCTTGTGGGCCCAACGTGAAAGCCGACTTAGACTGTCAGTCACAAGCACTGACTCTCGGCTGGAACGCATCGGCTGATGCAGATGGCTACATAACAGTTATCTCAAACGGCTACAAGCAAATGTCTTATAACACTACAAAGCCTGAGTTAAGGATCAACACCCTGGAGTGTGGACTTAATTACACACTGACAGTGATGTCCTTCAACGGCACATGTGTCAGTCGACCCTCAGTATTGCCTGTCAGGCAAAGTAAGAGAGCACTGTGACAAATATTGTTTTTGTTTAGTCTTAAACATACATTAGGCATTTGTCCTATACAAAATCAATCATATAAAGTATACAGAGTTATTATAGTGAAAATATGTCTATTGAGATGTAAGCTTTAGTAATGTAGTGTAATATAGTGTAGTGTTGCTTTTTAGTAATCTGATTTGAAGATTGTTCTTTAAATGTTCTGAGCTGATCTGAGCTTCTCTCTCCCTCAGCACCATGTGTGCCCACTAATGTGGTGGCGAATAAAACCTGTGGCCAGAGTTTTGTACAGGTGACTTGGCAAGCAAGCCGTGGCGCCTTATATTACAATGCAACTGCAAAGGATAAAGATGGCCATTTATTGCTATGCTCTTCCAATGGGACATCATGCAGGTTGGAGGGCTTAATGTGCAGCCAGGTTTACAATGTATCAGTGACTGCCAAAGACAGCAACTGCACCAGCAATGAGAGCTCTATAAGCATACTACAGACAGGTAAAGACAAGCAGTAAATCAATTATTTTTAAAGTGTTTTGTCAATATTTATATCCTCTTACAGTTAAATTCATACCATCCATCTGTTCTGTGTCCTTCCCCTTCAGTGCCCTGCCCTCCCTCTCAGCTCAATGTTTCAATGAACTGTGCCAATTCATCTGCCATGTTAACCTGGAGCAGGAGCCCCAATGCAGTGTCCTATTTTGGCAAGGCAGTGAGCATAGAAAGACTTTCGTACCTGAGTGGCGGTCACACTGTGACCTGTGACGCGGGAATGAACCTAGGTTGTCAATTGAATGGTCTGTTATGTGGCCGCATCTACGCCTTCACTGTGTCAGCCTCAGATGGCACCTGTCAAAGTCCTGACAGCAGGGAGGTCATTCAGACAACTGGTGAGAGGGAATCGTATATCTGCTTTCTACCTATTTCTTCTCACTCTCTTTCTAAACACTTTTTTACTAATCTTTTTTTAACTTTTGTCTCTAGCTTTACCTAATAGTAGCTCTTCATGTTCCTTGCTTATACTGTTTTTATTCTCTCCCTTTGCTTCTCCCTGAGTCCAAAAACACCCTTTTCCTTCTCTACCCAAATCCACAACAATAGTTAACAAAGCAGTATCACCAGAAGATCAGTTTAGTAGCCGTTTTGGAGCTCCATGACTGCTTGGCGAAGTTCATCACTGAGCAAGACTGTGCGATACAAATAAAACCCCGGAACAGCTATTAAAGTGGTTTTGTGACACTGTTTTGCTAAATACTCTTTGAGAATTAAATTTAAAGTCATTTGTTACTTTCTAATAACAATAAATAAGACTCAGTATTGTATATCTGTGAGTGTGCTGTGCCCACCTTCTGCCTCCAAGTGGTCAAAAACCACTGTTAATGCAGTGATTCAGTAACAAACTACAGTTCTTTTCTTGCATTTGTAATCAAACTATTACTGAGTCTTAATATTTGTCTCCTGTGTTAGCTCCATGTCCTGTTTGGAGTTTGAAAACCCTGGACTGTAGCAACAACACACTGAACGTCAGCTGGATGCCTGTGTTGAGGCAAACCTGCAAGATGTGTCCAGTCATTTACAATTCAGTAAACTACAGTGTCACCGCATTGGCTACAGATGGAACTACACTTCGCTGCACAACAGAAAGCTTAAGTTGTACATTACCTAATTTACAATGTGGACAGCAGTACAATGTTTCAGTCAAAGCCATCAGTAGCACATGTGAAGGATTCATCAATGACTGGGAAATAGTTAATTCTGGTAAGTTTGTCGATTGAGTCAGCAGAGCAGTATGCCATATGTAAATAGCAAAGTAAATGACTTGATCTCACTTGATAGTAAATGATTCTCTGCTTTTTCTTCCCTCCTCATGTGCCTCTTTACCACCAACATCATTTCTCTTTCAGTTCCTTGTGTTCCTCTGAACGTCAAAGGCATTATGAAGTGTTCCACTAACACGTTGCAGGCGTCCTGGGATGCAGCTGCCGGGGCAGCATCTTACATCTCCACATTGTGGAGATCGGGAGGCTTCGCTTCTTCCTGCCTTACAGCTGACCAAAGATGCCTCTTCACTGACCTGCAGTGTGCTCAGACGTATATGTTCAGTGTAGTGGCCATTAGCGACAGGTGTAACAGCTCAGAGAGTGCCTTAATCTCAGCAAGAACTGGTAAATGCCTTAAAATGTTGTTATAAAGAATTTTTTATTTTGGGCATAGGCTATCCCATTAGAGTGAACATTAAAGCGTAAGGTTGGTGATATTCTATATTTATTCTTAGAATCAACAAATACGATCAAAAGTCATTCTGTGCCATGCAGCTAATTGTTTGTCCAAACACTGTTAAAAACACACCAATGAACTGAACTGTTGCACTAGGTGACATGTTCCTTCATTAAGATGAATAAACTGTAGATCCTGTAGTTTATTTGGTATAACTACACATACATCATCCTGCTGCTGCAAATACTCCCAAGTTTAGTAATCAAAATGACAAAATAGAGATGATTCTGCAGTGAGACCAGAACTGTCAAAATATATTCGCAGGTTAAAAGTTTAAATCCATAAATTTAAAATTAAACTTTCTACAAAGTCATAATATAAATGTAGTCATGATGCTCATTTGCTCCTCCCATCTGTAGCACCCTGTGACCCTACGAATGTGTCCGCTGCCCTGAACTGCCTCTCTGGTGTGGTGACGGTCAGTTGGGGGGCCAGTGCTGGAGCAAACTATTACACAGTCTTTGCTGAGGCCAACGGGCTCATTGACACCTGTAATTCCACCGGCACTTCCTGTAAGCTGACCCAGCTACAATGTGGGGAGGACTACACTGTGACTGTAGTAGCAGGGGACGGGAACTGCAACAACTCCATACTCGCCAAAACCAATGTAACGACAGGTAAAAACATTGTAATTTGTTTTAAATGGAAGCAGATTATTGTGAACGCTGTTCAGTCCCCTCAGCAGGACACTGAAAATTATCACTGAGTTCACCTGTGAGAAGATGGGGCTTTTGTGCAGGGCTGAGCCATGATTTTAGAAATACTGATGTCACAACCCCCCCTCCCTTATTATTCTTAAAATGTTTTGACCAGACATGAATAATAATATGGTTAATGGTTTACTCATTTATATAGCCTCACTGGACCTCTAGCCTCCTAGCCTTCTAATTTATTTTTTTCAAATGTTTATCTCTAACTTTAGTCTTCTAATTTAATGTAATGTAATGTAATGATTTATCCATCACTTCTATCTAACTGTTTCAACTCCTCTGCTTGCCTGCTAACTAGTTTTCAGGAATTCTCAACACATTTTTTTTAAATTTAAACTGTAATTTCCATTTTTTCAAATTAGTGGAGCTATTCCTCCACACTCTTTCTACATATCAGAAACTGCAGACATACCTCTGAAAGTACAAGGTGTCTTGGTTGGGAATCATTACTCTAAAAGAAAAATTCACAATGTGTGATCATCCTCTGCCCAGCCCCCTGCGCTCCAGTGATCCAGAGCCACTCCCTGGACTGTGGCTCCAACAACGCCCTGGTCACCTGGATTGAGGACAAGGATGCCATGAGCGTCACTGTCAGTGCAACCACCAGCCTGGGAGACGCAACATACTGCAGCTCCTCCACCAACGGACATAGCTGTGTTCTTACAGCACTAAAATGTGGACAAACCTACACTGTCCAGGTTGTTGCAAAAGGAGTCCAGTGTCTGAGCAAACCCAGTTCTACTTTTCAGATTGTCACAGGTAAATTATAATTTATACTATATTCGTGTTAAGGCTATTGATTGCAAAAGATGCATGTTATGGCAACATATTTGCTGTATGTCTTTTTAGTGCACTATAATTCTTCTGTATGTTGTCTACTATGCTGAGGATATGTAGATATGATAGGTATTAATTTAATGATATACTGTACATATAGTTTCTGCTTAATGTTGGAGAGGTCCTAAGAGGGAACTGACTGTACTCCTCTCTCATACAGCTCCCTGTACCCCTGCAAACGTGGTGTCCTCATACTCCTGTACGACCTCTATCGCCTTACTGAGCTGGGATGAGACTTTGGGAAGAAAGAGCTTCTACGCCCAAGTTCATTCTGCAGACCACACGGTCTCTTGCAGCACCAGCCAGACCGACTGCTCCCTGTCCTCACTGCTCTGTGGTCACACTTATAGTGTGAAAGTGATAGCTGTGGCTGACAACTGCAACAGCAGTGTGCCTGGTGTAACACAAATACAGACAGGTAACAGAGTGGGCATTGGGACGTCATTGTAAAGAAGGGGAGAGGGGGTTTGGATAATGGTGAAGACTAACTTTTCAAGTTACTTAACATAACTTAACATTTCAAGGGAAAGTTCAGGATTTTTGAATTGCTGCTGCATGAGGTACTACGCCACAGTCAGTGTATTACCTGGAGTACATGTCAGTCAGTGCATCCCCAGTTTAGGGAAACAGAGAGTTGTATTGGCGGTGGACACGATCAGGAGCAAAAAATATTTTAACCACATGAAAGAAGGCCCACTGGAAAAAATCAATATCAGCTGAAGTGTACACTATGTGTTTGATATTTTTCAACTCTTTACCACGCCGTCATTTCATTTGGAACCACATTTTCTCAATCATAGCACTTCAGTATTCCTACGGTTAAGTGCAACTTAGCTGCGCCCTAGATAAAGATAACAAATGTCTGGAGGCAAGGAAAGCATTGAAAATATTCTTAATGAATTGTACACCTGATCTTCTTCTAGGTGGCTAAAATGCATTTAGCTGCTGACCCTGTCCACAGCAGTACATCCCTTAGCTTCTGTACTGGTACAGGTCTCTGTTTCTCCAAACTGGAGACTCACTGACTGCCATCTACTGCAGGTAATGCATTGACTTATACAGTCCCACAATCCTGAATTATCCCTTTAAAGGCATCCTTTGATTTCCATGTATTTCCTAACTAAACTAAATTTGAAGTCTGTTTAAATCTTTGCTTTGTGTTGTGTATAATAGTGTAAACTGTTACGTAACACTAATGTTATTTTAACAAAAAGTATTTCAGACTTGATAACATTGTGATAAAAGACAATATTCAAAGATATTTCAGACTCTGCTAATCACTTTTCATATTATATGAAAATTAATGGAAGCCAAGAGTGTCTGTAATATTAACTGTTGCATTGTTTGCAAAATGGTCAGCTGGAGTTCTTTATAAAATCTGCGGTTAAAACAAGCAAAACCACTAGTATGCTTGTTGACTCTAAATTGGTTAAAAATTTGATTAATCTGGAAATGTAGTTATATAGATTAATCATCATTAAATCCATCAAAAAGGTAAGAAATTAATTATATTATCTTGCTTTAGCTAATAGCTAAGGTGCAGCTATTTGCTTAAATTAGACTCTACCCAAATGTTTGGTTTCTAGTCGTGTAAAATGAAGGGAAACAACTGTTGTCCTCATTAGCTAATAATTGTGAAATGTATGTCTATTTTATTGATAAAACAGAAATCTAAGGTAATCACAGGCCATTTGTTTGCTTCCTTAACAAACTTTACATATTACAAAGTTTATGTGTTTAATGATATCTGGATAGGACTGGATTCTGATATATTTTCATCAGAGAAATTAGACTCCAAAGGGGACAGTAGCTTCAATCAGAGACCCTCCTTGTTATAACAGAAAAAAATCTAGTGGGCAAATGTTTAATAAAAATAGAATAAGGTGCAAGAGAACATTCATGCTTTCACGTAAAAACTGAATGGTGTTTTTCCACCAGCCCCCTGTGCTCCTTTGAATGTCAGTGCCTCCCTGCTGTGCCGCAACAACACAGCGGTGGTGAGCTGGCAAAGCAGTCCTGGTGCAGTTAACTACAAAGTGATGGCGAACGGCAGAGATGGTGATATCAAACAATGCACAACATATGACACAAATTGTCACCTACCCAACATGCACTGTGCCCAGACCTACTGGATCACTGTGACCCCTCTCTCTACTGCCTGCGCCGGCTACACCAGCTCTCCAATCACTTACCTTGCAGGTAAGGTGGACATGAAGAATTACTTCAGAAGATTACTTAAAAAAATACTGTACGTTTTAACACTGTCATTTTACTAAGGCAAAAGAAAAAAAATAATGTCATCTATTTTTGGCCTGGAATCATCAAAAATACTGACTGTTTAAGCAGTTACTCTAGATGCCACTAGACACTGGCTCCAAAAATATCCTTAATAACTCGATCTTAAGAGCTAATTTCACTTCACAAATTCACTTCTTATAATGTGTGTATTGGTGTTGATTTTTTAAATTTTCATTATGCGTTATAATAGTTCTTATTTGCTATTAATTATTAAATATTAAATGTGTTTTTACCACATGCTCACTCCACTTGAACTTGCTTTTAATCACCCAACTTTCTCCTCTTTTTTCCAGGCCCCTGCCCTCCCACCAATGTTCTTGTGTCCCTTCAGTGTTCTAGTAACGTGGCCCATGTGACCTGGAATGCTGCCCTACAAGCAGATCGCTATGTGGCCACAGCAGTGCCTTCTGCTGTGGATGAACATAACCACACCTGCACCTCCAATGGAACAAGCTGCTCCCTTACAGACCTCCACTGTGGCGAGACGTCTGCCGTCACTGTGGTCACCATAGACAGGGGCTGCTGGAGCAATCCAAGCCAGCCTTTTACTTTCAAGTCAGGTCAGACAATGTATATGTTGGTATTAAAGGAATAATTTTTTGTGTTTTTGCTAAGAGTTATATGACAAGAATTATACCTCTTGTCATGCCTTGAGACAGGAGGAGATTAGTCTAGAATAGCAGGAAGACTGGAAGCAGTGAAAACAGGAATCCTGGCTCTGTCCAAAGTTCAAAATTCCACTTACCAACAACTCTAAGGCTCACTAATTAACATGTGATCCATGGTGAGTTAAGATCAAGGGCAAGTGGTCTTGGTTGAAGATACTCAAAGACGTCCCCCCTCTTATCCAAGAGTATGTTCGAGTATTTTCAACCAAGTCCAGTTGCATGTTTGTTTAATTTGTACAAAAACAGAAATGTGAAAAGGCTAGCCATTTCCCCCTGTCTACTATCTGTATGCTAAGCTAACCACTCCAGCTCTGTACTTCCTACACAGACATGAAAGTGGTTCTAAACTCTCCACAATAAGAATTATTGTCATATTAGTTTTAATTAGCAAAAATCTGTACTTAAATTTGACAACAATGTCTCTCCCTTCATCTCCCTCTAATTTCAGTCATCTGCCCTCCGACCAGAGTGACTGGAGTGACATCTTGCACGGACAATAACATCACAGTAAGCTGGAACCCAAGTCCAGAAAGAGGTGTTAACTACTTCGTCCACTCTCAAAAAGATGGTGGGATCAATGCCAACTACTCCACAACCAATACATCCCTTGTGCTCACCGAGTTGAACTGTGGCCAGCTGTACACGCTGACAGTCGCCGCCAGGGACACTGAGTGCACCAGCAACCTCAGCACGCCTATACAAACTGAAACAGGTTAATATCTGGATATGTGTTGGTTGCATTCAATGATCAGTGATCATGCATTTCTCCAGTGTGGCGTCTAATGCAGCAATCGATGATTATTTTCATTATTTATTTATCAAATTATTATTTTCTCAAATCATATATTGATTATTTGAGCTATAAAAATTAGAAAATAGGGAGAAATGTCAGGTCAAAGCGACATGTCAAGAGTGCTTCTTGTACGATACCATATTCCATATACTGAAATAATTTCAGAATAATGTCAGTTTAAATTCATCCTCCACAACCCTAAGAAATGTTTGACTAGACACCCAAAAACACTTTTAATGTGTTTATTATTTTCAGTCCTCAAAAGACTTTCAAAAAACTACTATGTTCACTGTGGAAAAGACTTTCAAAATAGGTTCAAAAGTGAAAATTTCCTCTCCAGTGTGGAAGTAATGGCACATTGGGGCACACCTGTGCAATACCCATGCTGTCTGATCAGCATCTTATATGTATGCCAAACCTGTGAGGTAGAAAGATTATCTTGGCAAAGGAGAAGTGCTCACTTACACAGAGTTTGACAGATTTGTGAACAGTATTGAGAGAAATAGGCGTTTTGTGTACATAGAGAAAGTCTTAGATCTTTGAGTTCAGCTCATGGTGAATGGGGGCAAAAACAAAAGTGCTGAGTTTATAATTTTGTTCAGTGTATTATTTTATAATAAACCTACAGATATAATTGGTCTTTTTCATGTGACATAGTGGAATCTGAATGTTGCTCCTTTAAAGTAAATGACTAGGGCATTTATTAAAGATGTGCATGTGAATTTTTATTTAATGAATTCTATTAAACTATATTCCGTAACTAAATTTTATCTTCTTACACTCCTGTCTTGTATAATTTACACTGCCAGCTTGATCTGTAATGTAGTTGATTTGGTGTATTTCTCTGAGGAACACAGACTGATTTGAGTGTAAATCTCTTTCCTGCCAGCTCCATGTCCTCCAACCAATCTGACTGTGAGAGCCGAATGTGGCACCAACTTGGGAAAGCTGACTTGGGCCCCTAGTATCCATGCCATCTCCTACACAGCTACAGTGACTGGTATCCAGGGTCACAGAGTTTCCTGTTCTTCCAGCACAACAAACTGCTCAGTGAAGCTGGATTGTGGACAGCAGTACTCAGCTGTCGTGGTTGCTTCCAGTGCGACATGCAACAGCAGCAAGGGAGCCTCCTTAACTTTTGACTCAGGTAAGTGACACCTACTTCTTCTTGCAGATATCCAAGTTGCACTTTCAATGTTTCTTTTAGTTTTGAAGATCAAAACAAGTGAATGACTCAGTCAGTCATTTTCCCCTCTTTCCCTTTCTCGCAGCTCCCTGTCTGCCGGACAGGGTGTTAGCAAACCTGGACTGCAAAAACAACTCCTTTGCTGTGCAGTGGAGGGGGAGCATCAGTGACCTCAACACTTACACTGCGATGGCCATTGGTAGTGACAACACCCGAGCAACCTGTAACTCCAGTAGCACAAATTGCACCATCCAGAGCCTAAAATGTGGCCTCACCTACAGCATCGTTGTGACTACATCATCTATTGATTGTGGCACCATCAAGGGCTCCGACTACTTCATGCAGTCAGGTAGAAAACATTTAAGTTATTCCTGGAATTACATTATACTAAACTAGATACTAATAGGACATGAACTTACTTCTGCATGTGCATATGTCCACTAGTAAAAGGACAGTGTGCAGGTATGCACTACAAACACAAAACTCCTAATCTATCATTTATGAATTATTCTTACACCCTACCTCTTCATCCTCAGCCCCGTGTAAACCAGAAAGCGTGTTGGTGAATCTGAAGTGCAGCACTAACAACGCCTTAGTTACCTGGAGAAACTCAGGGCCAGACCAGACCCAGGTGGTGTCTGCAGTGGACAGCAGAGGAGTGATCACCACCTGCAACTCCAGCAGCTCCAACTGTACCTTCAACCAGCTGACCTGCGGGGAGAGCTATGTTATCAATGTGGTCGGCTACACAAATACGTGCAACAGTAATCCAGCTGTTGCAGAAAGGCTTAACACAGGTGCTAATAATTTAGCAAAGATTAATGTACAGCTAGCTTCTTAGAACACAAAGTATCAGCATTTTATGGCATTAATGTCTTTGCTTTTATTTTTATTTCTCAAATGGTCTCTAGCTGAAAGAACAAATGTTAATCCATGGTCACTAAAGCAAGACTGAAACTATAGCAACATAAAATATAATCACAAGCAAAGATGGGACAATACTAGAACCCTGACTGAAAATTAAACATTTGTGCACAAGGGAGGGGGCTAATGCATCTACATGTATTTTCTGTGTGTTAAGTGATATGACCTACAAAACATTTCAAATGTTTCAGCAATACATTTTTAGAACCATCACGATACAAGTGTTATACTAGTGAATAAGTACTAAATTAACATTTATAATGGAAAAAATCTTGTTGTTTCTAAGATTGGTTGGTAAACCGATTATCTGTATTCTGCACAAGGTATTGCAAATTAATGCAATTATAAAGCTCTTGTTCAGTCAGAACTAAGAACTCAGCAGTGGTTGAAGATTTTTTTTTTAAAAATGATCTTAATTTAGGTAAGAGCATCAATACAAAAAAAATAAAAACATCCCACGTCCTGCATTTAAAGTAGTCATTTTAATACTTACTGATGCGTTTATGTATATGTAGCACGTTCATGTTGTAGCTGATGGCAACTATAATATGGCATAATTTCATCTGTAACAGGACATCTTATTTGATAAGCGACACATGGGGTATGTGTATTATGTATATTAACTATTCACAGTACAGATAAATGTAGGGGTAAAAAAGTACAACATGTATCTCTAAAATGAAGTAGCATGAAATAGAATTCAAATAAAGTACAATTGAATAAGGAATAGTGTTAATAAATACATTATTGATAATTTGTCATTTAGCTGATGCTTTTGCAACCAGGGGTTAAGTGTCTTGCTTGGGGACACATTGGTGGATGTGTCACAGTGAGATAAAAAAATGTAGTGGCTAAATTCCAATTAGCTGCTTCAGTTTCATGTCCTGTTATTGTGCATGCTCCATTTCAGAAACAAAATGGAACTACATGTGCTTTTCCTACTATGACATGTCCAAATGGCTGCTTTGAAAATGACCTCCTGTACTTAAGTACAGTAAATGTGATAAGTTACTTTACACCACTTGGATTAAAGCTGTGAAATAAAAGCGTGCCATTTACAAGACTAAACTGAGAGTGACCCTGCCACATATCTCCTTCTCTCTCTCCACCAGCTCCTTGTGTTCCCACCCACCTCACAGCACAAGTGGACTGCCAGACAGGCATCACTGTGGTTACATGGGACCCAGCGCCTGGTGCCACAGCTTATACTGTTTATGCTCGGGGCAACCTGGGCTACAACGCTGAATGCAATAGCACTGACACCAACTGTGATTTCTTTAACCTGGAGTGTGGGCAGGACTACACCATAACAGTGGTGGCTCGCAGTGCCACCTGCGTCAGTTTGGTCAGCGAGTCCATCAACGCCACCACAGGTAATAAAAAGCAGGTCAGCTGATTAACAGTGACACAGCTATGACTGTTAAGAGATACTGCTTTGGGTCTGTGAGAAAAGCAGCCATATGATCTGAAAATCCAACTACAAATTAGGTGTTTGTTAAGCACTAACCTGACAGTTTTTTCATGTGACAGTTTTTCCAATTTTTTTTATAGACTTTATAAATAACAGCATCTATTTGTTTTTTTGCAGGGATTAAATTTGGATTACATTTTACTTTACACACCTAACCACATGATCCTCTGATTATGTCTTAACTTTTCACCCTCTACATCGCTATCCATGTAGGTCCTTGTCCGCACAGTGGCCTGAAGACTAATCTGGACTGCCGTACCAACACGGCTATGGTGTCTTGGACTCCTGGGCGCGGCATCAGCTACTACAACGTCACGGCCGATGCCTTTGACATCGTAGACAAGAAGGCCTGCTCCACCAATGGCTCCTCCTGCAACATCAGCTCTCTGAACTGCGGGCAGAGCTACAGGGTGAGCGTCAGTGGACAGGGAAAGAACTGCCTCAGTCCTGCCCAGGACTGGTTGAGAGTCAATGCAGGTAACCTAATATACTTCGTAAAGTTTGACTGCAGCAGCAGTTATCCATTAATAGCTAGCTAATTATTCTAACTGTGTACTACTGTATATATACTACTTTCAGCTAATTATTTAAACTATTTATCCATTACTTTTAAATAGTTCAAACTCATCTGTTTATGCATAATTTTTTTCCTCCTACCTCGCTATTCAGACCATTTATACTTCTAGCTTTCTATTTCAGTTCCTCTGCTTACTTGTTAAAATTAAGTACATATGGTAACAATTTAGTAATTATACAGCATGCAAGGTGAATAAATTGATTGAATTGAGAGAAAGAAATCCTAAATACTGTAACCATTACTGAACTAAAGTGTTATGCCAGCAATTATTCTGTCATTTTCCTGAGGGCATTGTTATATGTACACTTTTAATGCATTTAATGATGCTTGCAAATGATTTGACTCATCATTCTTATTTTACTCCTCCAGCTCCCTGCCCTCCAACCCAGCTGATGGTCAACTCTTCCTGTGAATCAAACAATATCTCGGTGTCGTGGCAGGCCTCAAAGGGCTCAGTTTCCTACATGGCTGTGGCTGAGAATACAGAGGGTCGCCAGTGGTCCTGCAACACCAGCAGGACCACCTGCCAGATATCTGGTCTGCTTTGTGGACAGCAGTACAAGGTCTACGCTGTTGGTTTTGATGCAAATTGCATTGGAGCCAAGAGTGACATGAAAATGATTCGTACAGGTAGGTCCAAGTCATAATTTGCTTGTCCACACCTACCTGAAAGTCCATATTTTCTAACTTAAAGCAGCTAAACTACACACAGTGTGATTAGTGTCTGTTTTCACATTTACAGTGCATGAGTAAAGAGCTTGATGATGTGATATTCTTATTTTATTCACATTACGTTTTCTTCTCCCACATTCTCTTTTGGAAACTTGTACTATTCAATTGTTTTTCAAAACACCAACATCAAAATGTGCCATAGAATTGAATCGATACATAAATAATGTAGTAAGTAGCAGTTTCAACACAAACAGAATGTTTTTAAGTTGGTTACGAAATTATATTATGGAGGTGGTCTCACTAAATGGCACTGAATCCATGTTTAAATACAACTACATTTGTAATTTACTAAATTACAACTATTCATGTTCAAACCAAGGATTATACATAAATTCTACCTATATTTTTTCACTATTTCATTGCCTATGTTGATGCTGATTGTACATAGTTTAATTTCATTTTGATTATTTAAGCCAAAACATAAATTCAAGTTCAATCAAGCAGCTCCCATCAAGGGAACTACTAGAAGTTCAGTATTTCCTTCACGGACTCTCATGCCTGTGGCTGGGTCAATCCTGTGAATATACAGTGTCAGGATGTTTTCTCTAATCACTATCTTTTCTGTCTGTCCAGCTCCGTGCGTGCCACAGAACATACAGAACAACCTTGACTGTCTGTCTGGTGTCCTCAATGTTACCTGGCAGTCGACAGGTTACTTTTCTCAGTTCCGCACCTCTGTGGTGAGCAGCAAAGGAAATGTCAGCATCTGCACAACGGATAAGAATTACTGCGTTGTACCGAACATGCAGTGCGGTCTGACCTACAACGTAACAGTGGTGGCCCAAGATAAGGACTGTAACAGCTCCTCTAGCCCCATATACCAGGTTGTTACAGGTAGGTAAAGCTCCTGGTGATACTACAAACAAATATAATGGGTATGTCTGTTTTTTTTGTCTGTGCTACTTGAATACTGTGTTGTTATGACCTGGCTCAAAAGGCCACAACAAAAGGGAGACACACCTGGTAAACGGTTAATAATGTGTTTATTTAACAAAAAATAAGCCAAATTAAGAGTTATTTCAAACTAACTAATTAAAACGTGAGGTGTTTAGTCTGTGGCTTCAGTTGTGTCTGTGCAGGATGATGGTTGCATGAATGTAGATGGTGAAGGTGTTGTAGTAGACAAAAACAAGGTAAATACTACAAAGCAACAATCCAAAACCAAACTGAAGGGGAAACCGGGGAGCCGGTCCGCAGGGAGGTCTGACCTGGTCTCAACAGCAGCCTCCTGCAGAATGAGAAGACAGTGCAGTTAGCCCAGGTGCCCAGAGTTACTGCAATCAGTCTCAGCTCTTCACCTGCAAGGGATATAGATTGGCCACACCCACACATGACGCCACAGGGCATCACAGGAAAACCTTAATTTTACATGTCATGTTTTAGTACAAAAACTGTATGTTTGGGTTTTATCCATTGAGATGAAATGATCAGAAAAGACCATAGGACAAATAATTTGTCTCAGCATTAAGAACGAAATGCTTTCAGAAATACCTTTATATTTCAACATTATGGGGGGTTACTTCTATGAGAAAGGTTTTCATGCAGCAAGACATTAGTTTTACTCTCTTCTGTCCCTCATCTTTCATCTTCATCTCTTCTTCCACTCTTCCTCTCAGCTCCATGTCCTCTCACAACGTTCCTTTCCACTGTCAACTGTACCACCGGCATTGTATCTGTAACCTGGAACAACAGCGTAACGGGGGTCATGCACACAGTGTCAGCGGTTGACATCGCGGGTCGGCTACACAGCTGCAGTGGGATGAACAGCGGCTGCAAACTTAACACACTGACATGTGGGACAAAGTACAACGTCACCATCACACCATCCAGGAACGGATGTGTGGGCATAAACAGCCCCACAAAAATGATCACGACAGGCAAGGATCAATAATATTTTAGTTTTTCCTGAATGAAGAGACAGATGTACACGTGTCTGCATACAAATACTTGTTTTATCTGTTGTTTTCAAATGTAGCTTATTTTTAATTTTATATTTTGTTTTACTCTTTTTAAATGCTAGTTATATTCTAGTTATATACTAGTGCGTTTATACAGCTTTGGGTTTCTTTTATATCTTGTCCTAATGCTTTTTTATGTCCTATTTACACTAGTTTGAACTACCTTGTTGTTGAAAGGCATTTGCCTTGCGTTCCAAAAAGGAAGACTTTATATTTCTGTGTACAGGGAGGGTTTGCTTTCACCTCCTGAATTTTAAGAAAAATTTTAAAATTTATTTTAGGGCAAAATTAAAACTTGGCAGGACTGTAGTTTTGATCGTAGTCTGTTACATTATTATACATTAAATTAATAGTAGTGACTGTAGAAGGTACTGAATCCTACATTTTTACTAGGCAGCCATTTGCTGATATCAGGTGTTCAGAACAGCAAATACACAGTAAAGGTTTACATACATTTTGTGACTAGTGATTTTTGCTGTAAAGGAATAGCTTGACATTTTCGAAAATACATTTATTTTCTTTCTTGCTGAGAGAGAGCTTAGAAGAATATAGAAAGAAAGTGGAGTCATGGGGTCACCATGAGATTCGCAGGCAACCAGAGAGTCCACAGTGTAAAGCAGTTGTATTAGACAGATTTTGTTGTAGAGAGACAGGCTAGCTGTTTCCTGTCTTTATGATAAGCTAAACTAACTAAATGATGGCTGTACTTTTATATTTACCCCAAAGATACCAAGATCTTCTCATCAAAAACTCATAAAACTGACAAAAAGACATTAAACCCTTTACCCCTTCAAAGTTCATAAATGTGAGTGCTGTGCACAACAAAATTTCTGACCTGTTGTTGGTTACCCCCCAGTTCCCTGCGTACCTCATCTGTCTGACGTGGAGATTGACTGCCTGACAAACTCAGCGTGGGTCCTGTATAATGAGTCTGCCGGGGCTGAGGACTATGTCGTCATAGCGAGAGACAGCCTGGGTAACGTCACGTCATTTGAGTGTAAATCCATATCAGATGGCATGTGTGCTCTGCAGCCCCTGATGTGCAGCAAAAACCTCACTTTTACTTTGAAGGCCCGCGACCAGCAGTGCAGCAGTGCACCCAGCAATCCCATCACAACTGAGACAGGTAAATAAAACTGACAACAAAACTATGAACAAAAATAAATAGTAAAAAACAGTATTTATCAATATAAAAACAAGAAAACAGGATGGCAAATGAAGCTATTATAACAGACGTATTGTGTTGTAACTATTGTCAATGTCACACCACATTTTTTGTGTAAATTGACTTGAATTTAAATCTAAATTTTCTCAAAGCGTTCCAGTATAAATGGCTGTGTTTAAATGATTTTAATAAAAGATTCAAAAGGTCTGCACTCTTTCAGTTTTAAGTTAAGATTAGTGGAGGACACTCCTCTGTATTAAATTAGACCTATATTTTCTTATTTGCACTTTTTTTAAATTAAAACAAGTTTCGGATTTTACCTAAATTTGAAGAATTCATGTTTAACTAATAAACTGAGGAAAACCTTTCTTTAGAAGAAGTTTTGTGACACCATTTTCCTCTTAAAATTATTTGCTGTATAAAATATAAGCTAAGGTCAGTATGTGCGCAGATGCTGTGGCAGAGAGAAGAGCCGCCCTTCATATCTGACCTAGACACTCTGAGATGAAATGGCTGATGGACATATTTTAATCAGCATTGTTAATTTTTTATACAAAGAAAAGCTAATGCCATTAGCATAACTTGAAAGCTAAAACCTAATGTAGCTCTTGTGGAATTTTCCAGCGAAATGTGTTCTTTTGTACAAATGAGTTTAGTGCTTTTAGAACATTTTAGCTTAATAGCAGTTCCATTTGATGCTTTTGTACCTCTTTCTAATTCAGATACCTTGGCTGTAAAGTGAAGCGCTAACAATTTCGTTTTTGTAATATAAGTACAGATCGGAGGTTTATGCCATACATGGGCATTGTCGGGAAGTTCATTTTAAATTGTACCTCACAGTGCTTTTCCTTCCCCAGTTCCCTGTCCACCTGCGGACGTACAGGAATCAGTGGACTGCAATGATCACTCAATCAGCATTGCCTGGTCAGCCGTTCCTGGTGCAGTAACGTATATGGCAACGCTTGAGCAGATAAACGGCACCACCTGCTGCACCACATCAGGTACTGGCTGTAACGTCAAGGATCTGCCATGCGGAGAACAATACACTCTGGTTGTCATGGCTGAAGGACGAACATGTAACAGCAGCGAGAGCGAAATAAAAATATTAAGGACAGGTATGGTATACACAGTACATGTCACACACTTGCGTACACACTCCTATTTTAGAAATTGTGGAAGGAATTGGGAACAGAGAATACACTACAGTGCCTACAGTGTTCAGGATCTGTGAAATAAACGTAATTAAAAATGCATATATATATTGACCTATCCCCCTCAGCGCCGTGCATTCCTGAGAACCTCCAAGCCAATCTGAGCTGCAGCGATAATGTGGCATCCATGTCATGGAGCTACAGCAAAGGACCAGGACACATTTATCAAGTGAGGGCTGTGGGTACCGATGGCCACGTGGATGAGTGCTACTCCCATGAGAACCAGTGTGATCTGACAGGTCTGCGCTGTGGACAGTATTACACAGCTACTGTGATGGCACAGAACAGTGACTGCACAAGCAAACCGAGCAACAGTGTGAGAATCAAGACTGGTATGTGCAGACTTTCACTGCTGAATTCACTACAATAAACGTTTACACAAAGTTTGTAGCATCAAATGATTTTTGCTTTAAAGGAAAGGTTAGATTTTTTGGGAAATACACTTATTTGTTTTCTTGCTAAGAGTTGGATGAGAAGATATATACCTCTTACATGTCTGTATGGTAAATATAAAGCTATTATATCAGAAAGCAATCTCTGGGGCTGAAAAATGTAGCCAACAATTAAGTGTCAAAAACTGTCAGTGGTATCAGCTGGAACCATCACATTGAGCTTTACAGTGGCTCTTCAGAGTGAGTGACATCATGGAGGCTATGTCCATATTTATATAGTCTATGCTTTATATCTTGTTTGTTTAATGTGGTCAAGTGTAAGAGTGTAAAAACAGCAGCCAACAAGCAGAGACAGAAGTCACTATAGCCATGTAATAGTCAGGTTCATAAACCTCTGTG
Organism: Lepomis gibbosus; assembly: GCA_029875015.1. Classification (NCBI taxonomy): domain Eukaryota; kingdom Metazoa; phylum Chordata; class Actinopteri; order Centrarchiformes; family Centrarchidae; genus Lepomis; species Lepomis gibbosus. The sequence goes on along the minus strand of JAPMOB010244196.1, from coordinate 1,835 downwards.
AAACCAATTGTTTTGGTTTTTACATTACATTGCTAGTAGTTTGCCCTGTTTCCAGTCTTTATACAAAGCTAAACAATCGGTGCTTGTAGCTTCATATTTAGCATACAGACATGATAGAGTTATCAATCTTCTCATCTAATTCTAGGCACAAAACAAATAGGCATAGTTATGTAAAATTATTTCTTTAGCTCGATAACAGGTATGATCTCCAAAAGTAAATTTCGATTTCAAAATGAATTCAGTACTCAGTAATAAAAACGATATTAAGCCCTAAAGTCTTAGAGATAAATCTTCTATATCCCTTCTTGCCAGTGCCCTGCACCCCTGCAAACGTCTCCTCTGTGATGGACTGTGAGGCCAATTCTTTGATTGTGTCCTGGTCTGAGAGTTCAGGAGCAGACTCCTACATCGCCACGGTCCAGGACAGTAACGGTCAGACCACAACCTGCCAGGGCACAACCAGGGGCTCCTGCAATGTGACAGGAGTTGGCTGCGGTCAGATCTACCATACCTCTGTGGTCTCCTCTGATGGATACTGCAACAGCCCTTCCACTCCTGTGGTTAACACATCTTCAGGTAGGACAGAGAGTCAAGTGTATCTTCAGGGTGGAGGAAAGAATTTCAAAATAAACAACATAAAACTACACTTATATTTATCATCATTAACAAGCTTGTCTTTCCGTTCTAGTTCTATTTAGACATCAAGGCAATGAACTGTAATGATATATCTTAAGCAAGCTAAAGTGATGACAGTAATATCTTCCATGTCCTTTCAGTTCCCTGTAAGCCGAGACTTGTCAAGGCAGTGTTGGACTGCTATGCACATATGGCCATTGCGGAGTGGCAGCCAAGTGATGGAGCTTTGAAGTATGTGGTTACGGCCATCTCCACGTCAGGCCACACTGTCACCTGTGAGGCCAACACCACCAACTGTGATCTGGAACGGCTGCTTTGTGGCCAGTTCTATTCCATCTCTGTCAAAGCTGTGGGACAGACCTGCAGCAGCATCGCTGACATGACTGGACAGTTGGTCACTGGTGAGGAACAGCTTAATACAGCTGCATTTATGCGTAAACAGTCAGCCTCCACTCAGTATTTTGCGCATGCTTATTGTCACTCAGATGATTGACCTTCTTTCTGGAGAATGATGAATGTGCAAGAGTGTGAAAAGACTGCCTTCACATTCATGGGCTGAAGGAGGAAAGTTTCTCTCTCTTAAATCTGAGAATGGACAGTTATATAGGAGATATCTTGCATCCAGCAGATAAACATTTGAAATTAAAAATATTTACATATATAGATTATGGATTTTTTAATGAGGGAGAAGCAGTAAATGTAACTTCAAGTAATTGAACTTTTGAAAAAAACATATCTGACACTGTTTCTATCCAAAGCAGAATGTTTTTGTCTTAAAAAATATCTAGAGGAAATCTTTAAATGTGTATTTTAAAAAACTTAATACTTCAATCTGCCCCATGGTGTCAAATAAGACACTCTGTCCTTCATAAAATTTGCTGATACACACTATGGCCCCTATTCTATTCTAAGCGCACGTCGTGAATCGCATGGTGCAGATGCGTTTGGGACGTGCCCATTTTGCTTGTTTAAAAGTTTATTTGTTTATTTCAAAGGATCCCCATTAGCTGACGCCAAGACGACAGCTAGTCTTCCTGGGGTCCAAACAATACAACCAAAAGACAATAAATACAATCAAAATTACTCACAAATATATCATATATAAATTCACAAACAAAGCTGACAATGCCAAAAGTACTAACAAACTAAATATAATAAAGAATAATATAGCACATGATACAACCTCACTCAACCAATCC